>VYZS01000925.1:904-19980 GCA_013400695.1 Neodrepanis coruscans | reverse complement strand
TTAATATTAACTTTATGCTGTCTCAGTAGCAGCTTTACAGAATTACCGTCAAAATAAAATTCCTTGAGTTGGCAGAAAAATTTCCAATCTATGTAAAGAAATTAATCCCAGGAAAATCACTAAAATTTATTTTGTCTTGCTAAAGAAAATTTTCTGAAGCATGAAGATGCATTTATAAAAAATGCCAAATCTAAGTTTGTGTTACTTAAGTAAAAGCACCTGAAAGGATAAAAGCAGCGTGAAAAAGCTAAATAAGCTTCGAAGGAAAATAACACACACCTACAAAAGAATACTTCATCAGTAGAGAAACATTGTGTCGTTTTGTTCAGTTCATATTTACCCAGGCAGCAGCTGAGGTAATTTGGTCTGTTCAGCCTGGAGAAGAGGAGACTGAGGTAAGACAGTCTACAACTTCCTTATGAGGGGGAGAGGAGGGGCAGGCACTGATCTCTTTTCTGTGGTAACCAGTGACAGGACCCAAGGGAATGGCCTGAAGTTGTGTCAGAGGAGGTTTAGGTTTGATATTAGAAAAAGGTTTTTCACCCAGAGGGTGGTTGGGCACTGGAATACAGACACCAGAATACAGTGGTGAGTACTGGCAAGGGCTCTGCCTGCATTCCTCTACATGAGTACTGCAAGGACTCTTTAAGGTGCAATTTATTTTTCCAGCTTTATTTATTTCCTTGTCACACCCTGCTGAAGTTAATGTCTGTTCCTTGTGTTGTCCCATCCCACACAGCCCCATTCATCAGCCCCCACCATAGTCTGCTCACACCCCAGCTGCATCTCCCGCTACTGCCCTTGTGCCCATCAGAAGGAAGTCCTGCCTTTTACACTTGCTGAGCACTGCCTAGTTTTGAGTGAACATAAAAAGAAAGAGGGAAAAGGAAACTTCCTTACAAGATGTGGAAGGTATAAGTAGAATCTGACCCTTACACTATGAATTTGACTTCTGTCTTGCTAGCCCATGTTAATTACATGGCATGAAAATGCCTGCCAGAAAGGAAGTACAGCCTGAGCCTGTGTACAAAATAATATCCAAGTGTGCAAAAAGACCCTCAATAAACAGGTGGTGCATCTGTTACTCCTACAGCTTGGTGGATGCTGCTTTTCTAAAAGTCTTTTTCTTACTGTTAGAAATAGAAATAATTTTTGAGAAAATCTTGTATATGGATATATGGATATACAATGAATATCTGGACATATGCCTATTTTTATGTATTATATAAACATATCTTTATACATATATACATCGTGTATGTAAATACATATATATGCCTTGTCAAATGGGCTTCATACTTGTAAGCTGAAATACTTTGTAAGCTCTATTGCTTTCTGTGAAAAAAATTCTTCAAGACTTCCCTGCAGTGAGGGGCTTTTAAATTGCAAAAACTGTCTTTCTTGCTGTTAATCACAAGACGTATACATGTATCTATTTGAAACATTTAATTCCATGACAATACAGTGACATAGCTTCTAAAACAATAGGAATAATCAATATCCAGGCAGTAATTTTCAATAGCTGCCTTATATGAGCTATAGATGCAGCTGGGAATGTTATAATATCATCTTTAGAAATTGTTTTCTTTTAAAGTATATCACACAGGACAGAAGCTAATAAAAATATGTTGAAGTCCAAGTGGTTTCCTACCTATTTCTGCCTATGAATAAAAAATATCCTAGTCTCAATCATGTTTAATTTTCCACCCCTCCACCAAGCTAGACATTTAAGTAAGGTTTCTTCCTTGTTCAGTAACATTACCACCAGTAAACTGAACAGCTAGAGAATAAAAGGGGGAACAGAAAGGCATAACCACAAATGCTAAACTCATTAATAACTACTGTTCGATTCAGTATTTACTTAGTGTCTGGCAAACAAAGAAAATACTAAAAACAAAACCAAAAACCACCAAAAAACCCCAACAACATAAACCAACCAACCAACAAACCCCCAAAACAAACACAAAGTCAAACCAAACCAAAAACACCAAAGAAAACCAGACAGAAAACAGACCAGGATAGCTATGGCTTAGAGCCATATCTGGTAGCCCGATTCACCAAATATACAGAGGCACATTTTACTCTTCCCTTTTCCTCTGAAAATCTCCAGTGAAATCAATTAATTTCCATGAATTACTCTAAATTTAGGACCTGAAGTTAGACGACCTCAACAGACAGTGAATCAGACTCCTTTAGCAATGAAACTGAGCAAAACTGAAGATTATTTGCTTCGGTTACTGTGCTCTTTGGATGTTCTTCAGCCATTGGAGTAGGTATTGCAAGATCATTTCCCATCTGACTTTGTTTCAGACAGTCATTTTAGCTTATCCTATCAGAAATGTGAAAGAAGGTTCATATACTTTGAAAGGATTTGTGAACTCTTTGGGGAGTATCAAATCACTCAGAATTCCTCTTATCGCACAGATTTCTTCAGCTGGTGGGGAAATAACTACTGCAGCACAGGAAAGTGGTGAGCTGAGTATGAATGCCAAATAGAAAGCAAATCTATGACAGCAGTTAAAAAGAAACAACTGTTGCTAGCCAGAGCTGCTTCCTTATTTATAATTTCTTAAAACCTTTCTTAAGTTTCATAGTCAGTTCTTGACAATTAAATATTTTCCTTAATTGCAATACTCAGTTACTTCTTTACTAAGTTGGAAATGAGAGCTTTCTTATATAAATAATCGATTTTTGCTCCCCTGAAGCAAATGGAGTCATGTTTATTTGTGCTGCAACTCCTTGTCTACTGATACTCTTCTCTATTCCTTCTCTGCTCCCTGTTTGAAGGAGCTGACTCTTCTCCACAACTGTCATTCTGTGTGACAGCCTACAGCTTTGGTTTCCTTGGGACTTTCCTTATTGTGTGCTGTAGAGCCCTGCTAAAGCTGGATCTCATTTCCTAGAGGTTGAAAGAACTTGTAGCAGACTCAGAATATAACAACCCTACTGTCTGGAAAGATTTTTCATCATTTTATTATATTGTGTATGGTTTACAACTGTCTTCTTGATCAAGCTCTTTGCTTGCAGAATGGTGAATTTCTGATTTTTTGTAGAAAGCCAAGAAGTTCTTAGTTTGCAAGGAGGAAAGATTTTACTGCAGAACTGTAACTGCAGAAATCTGTACTCTTTGGGGTAATGTTTTCCATGAGAAAATTATTTCTGTTAGTTGTAATAAGTATTATGCAACTTATAGCATTTCCAGAAATATGATCCAATATGAACAAGCAAGACTTTATTATGCATTGAAACTAAAGTAGGCTCCAGTAATATATAAATTCATCACCAGGAAAGCTACTCTAAGAAAAGTTGGCTAAAGTCTGAGGTTAATGAGAAATGTCTCAGTCTGATTTGAGTTTAGCTATTTACATACCAATGAAGTCCATCTAGTTTCACATCACCGCAATTTTTTTTTTATCTTCTTCCATCCAGATTTCTTCAGAGCTTTTGCTGTTGCTCTTCTTTTATGATTTTATTTCAAGTGACATGAAATATTGTTCTTAGTCCTATTTGAGGACAAAAATTCTGTGTTTTCTCTTTATTGTATATCCAACCTGTGATTTTATATTTTTTCCCACACAGTACCAGCTACCTAAGCTGATACTTGATTTTGGTGAGAGCAGCATACTGAACTTTTCTTCACCTGATAGTCTCTGTGGAGGTCCCCATGGGAAAAAGTGAATCAGAGTTTAATCCATATATTGGTGCTGTATGGAGTCTGTCACAAGATTTATCCAGGTTTAGAATCTTTTCATGTCTTTTAAAGTTACTAAAAACCAGGCTAAATGTCCTCTCTTAAGTGTTTTTCCACATAACTGTACACCTTACAGCCACTTCATTTTATGTGAGCAAACACAAAAATTCTCTGTGAGACAATTCTGGCATTTTTCAGATTTACTTTCAAATAAATTTAATGGCAAAGACATCTGTAGTACTCCAGGAGCTCCATAGAAGAAGTTATCTTAGTCTTCAGATTAAAGCCAAACATTACAACTGTACAGGAACCATTTTTATTGTCTGTTGTTTCAGAAGCCACCAAAAGGCACAGATTATTCTGATTCTCTTCTAATCCTACAGAAGTAACCTGATGAAGCTCTTCACCATCCATCTCAGTGCTGTAGAATTTGTAGTTCCCCATTGTCTCACTCACCAAAAACTTGTGAATGAATAAAATATTTTTTCATCTGTAATCTATGTGAATGTCATTAAGATTTTAGCCAGTAGAGGTATTAATAATCCCTGCAAGAGCTACAATATACTAATTTCTCAGTGGATAATTTTTAGGCCTGATGCTAGTCTACAGTTTAGACTGATCCAGTTTGAGTCCCAGGCATAGGCTTAATCATATCCACTGTGATGTCTGCTCTCAGTGTCCCAAAGGGATGTATGTGTCTTACCAATAGAAGTATCACACTAGCATAATTTTTCAGGATCCAATCCCTATTTAATGCAACATAAATTTTATTGAAGCTTAGTTCAGATGATAATAACTCCAAAAACATCCAAATCATGATTCCATGAGAAACTTTAATGTTTGTAATGAATGAGGTGATATCTGTGACTGCTTCATCTCCACCACAGTGGAATATTTTTTATTTATTCTCTGAGGTTTTCTACACTTAGTGGGAAAAAAGTTTACTGTGGCAATGTGGAGGGGCACTCATGTATTTTCCAGTTAATTTTTTCAATGCCTTTATTCTGATATCAGATTGCCCTCTTTGCTGTACTACCAAGGTTTGTATAGATGGTCATAATGAGGATAGAGAATAGTATTCCTTTAACATTTGATAACAGACATAGAATCACAAAATCAACTAGGTTAGAAAAGACCTCTGAGATCTTCGAGTCCTACCTTTGACTGAACACCACCTTGTCAACTAGACCATGGCACTAAGTGCCACATCCATTCTCTTCCTAAATACCTCCAGGGACAGTGACACCACAACCTCCCTGGGCAGCCCATTGCAATGCAGAATAATTCTCTTTGTAAAGAACTTCCTAATATCTAACCTAAACCTCCCCTGGTGCAGCTTAAGACTGTGCCACCTTGTACTGTTCACTAATTGCATGGGAGAAGAAATGGACCCTTACTGACCACAATCTCCTTTCAGATATTTGTAGAGAGCAATAAAGTCTCCCATGAGCCTCATCTCCTCCAGCTCCCTTAGCTGCTCCTTTTAGAACTTGTGCTCCAGTCCCTTGTTGCCCTTCTTTGGACATGCTCCAGCACCTCAACATCCTTCCTAAATTGAGGGGTCCAGAACTGGGCACAAGCTAGCCGTTTGTTCTGAACTGCCAGAATAAAGGGTGGTAACTGAGTTACAATTTTGCAAAGAGAGAGATTTTTATAGACTTTATTCTGCTACCACCAGAGTTAATGGAAATCAGCCACATTGCTATAATATACTGTAGACAGTTTCATGCAATCCCTTAAAGCAGAGATTTTCAATTCAGCAGCGTTGGACATAGGACTGTCTGTGTCACAACTGCCCACAAGACATATAGTCCTTTTGTGCATGGTGCTGATGACCAGAGAATCCTGGGAAGGAAGAAAGGCTGTGTGCAAGTGTACAAGGGCAAAATGGAGAATCTTTAATGGATACTCTATTACAAAATCATCTGCTTTTATACTGCAAAGATTGTCTTGGTTAATATAGCCAGTAGACAAAAGGAAAGGTGATCATGTGTTATGCAGAGATCACTAAGACAGTCTTAGAACTACAGTAGAATCACAAGATGGTGTTTACATACCTAAGACATATCATAGCCTGGACACACTGCAATTCAGCCTACTGTTCTGCCACAATATTCCACAGTTTTTCCATTCTGGGCTATGGCTTCTAGTTGCTAAGGCTGCTGAAGCTCAACCAAAAAATATTAAAGGAATCCAAGTTGATTCAAGTCAGAGAAACAAGCTTTAGATCCCATGTCCATAGATTTAACAAGAAGAATTGTGAACTGATTTTTTTGAGTTTTTTATATTATTATTTCACCAAAATAGTTAATTTTTGTGAGATCCTGGATCTAATCTCATTTCATTAATCATTTGGGTCAGAACAAACAGTTGTGTGTGTGTGTGTGTGTGGTAGAGGCCTGCAGCCGCATGGTTTGGCAGATCTGCTGTTGCAAAGCACATGTTCATGGCTGCTGCTGTGGCTGGGCCTGCAACCTCATGGTTGAACCTGCAGGCACATGGCTGGACTTGCTACAAAGCACATTGCCGAGGATGATATGACTGTCTGTCCATCCAGGAAGGCCTGCCTAGCAGCCTGCCCACACCACACTGCTGGAGCTCCTGATTTGGCTGTGGCACCTATCACTCTGGCTAGGATGGCATTGAATGGTCAGTGGACTAGATGTCCCATCTGGGGGCAGTGGCCACAGTAGCCAAACCTTGTATGAACAGCCACACATTGTGTCCATTTTAGAGGTTTCAGCTGCTTGTCTCAAGATCTGGCAACAGGTAATCCTTAGAGGTAATAATTTTTCTCTCTTTTCTTTTTTCTTCACTCTTTCTTTCTCTTTTCTTCTTCACTTTTTTAATGTCTTTTCTTCCTCTACTCTCTTCTTTCTCTTGTGTGTAACTTAAAACCAAAGGAATTGTACTAAGCTGTGTTACTGATTTCTTTAGATTGGGTGTTTTTGTGGATTGTGCTTTTGCTAATACTTTGGTGTAATACTTTTAGTGATACTTTCATTAAATTTTGTGGGGTTGGTGTTTGCTAGTGCTTTCATGTTATGGTTTTCCTTGGTTGTGTGTTATTCCTGTAAACCCTTTTGCCTAAACACACATTTTCTCAATAAATTAACAGAAAGTGTGATATCATTTTCTCCAGAGGCGGCTTCATAGATAATAATGAACCAAAGGTTAAAATATTTTAAAGTCTTAAATAATATTTCCAGTGAAGCTCACACAGCTTTGAAACTGGATTGTTACGATTATGCTCAGTAAATTCTTTTCTTTTGTGCCCAGCTTCTAAGAGGAATTTTTTTCCTAATTTTTGATGTAATTTAAAGGCAGAACCTTCTGTTTCTCAGAATAAGAAAACAAAACATACTGAAAATGAATATCACAATCCAGGACTGTCAAGAAGTTTTCAGATTGGATGCTCTGACTTCACAATTCAGAATTCACTTATGTACAGATATATACACCAAGAGAAATTACAATGAATACTCTTAGCTGTAGCCAACAGCTCATTGAAAAAAAAAAAAAAAAAGAATAAAAAATAACCAACAGAACAAACAAAAATTGCCCAACAACAAAACCCCCCCAAAACCCAAATGCAACAGCCCCAGGTAGTGCAAATAACTTCACCAACAGTAAAGTCTATAACGACAAGATGACTTATGCCAAACAAAACTATGTGTCTAAAATGGAAAAAAATTGACAAATACACACCTTTTTTTAACATCACCTCTATACATGTATTCTACCATATAAGCATAGAAATAAGAGAAATATTTTTGGAGGAGTATAGATTAAAGGCAAGAATAATCTGTAAATACATAGACAAAAATTGGAAAATGCGTGTATTTGCATTGAAACTAAAAATAAGTAAATAAATTTAAAATGAAAGCTACTTTTGTTTTATAGCATTGTTGTGGACATTAGATAAACTGAAGTGAACAGACAACCTGTTGTTGAAATCAACAGTGACAATTGCCAGCTTCATCTATGAATCATTCTGATTTGAGATTTCCATGTGGAAAGACTTGTCTCTTAAATTTTTAAGAAAGCCTTAGCAGACTTACAGGAGAAATGCATTCTACTTCACATCTGACATTCTCTTATTCCTCTAAATAAAATATGAGGTTAAAAACCCCTGCATGTTCTCATATTCTTTCAACTTGAAGCCATCCTCTGATAAGAAAGTTGTATTACCTGTTTGAATTTTCTAGAATACTCTTCCTTAACCTAAACAACAAAAAACAAAGTTCAGGACTTCATGAAAATATAAAACAATATGTCATTGAGTTGAGAGAAAGGCTCTTCCATGAGCACAATAATATGTAATGGCCCGCCACAAGTTTATTTTATCTTGCTATGAAGGACAGGAGAACGGAAGGAAGGAAGGTAAGTAAAGACAACAAATGGACTTAAACCTTTAGGCTGGGTTATGCACAGATACTGGATTTTATAAATTCCATTTCACTTATTAACTTTTTTATTTCCATCTTTTCCCTAAGCTACTCTGCTTATTGTCTTCAGAAATTTTTCACCTGTTGACCAACAGAGTTCCAGGGGCAAAACATGTATTTCCTTTATGTTTAATTAGATTAATTTGCTATTATCAAACCAAAAACACATTACATACACAAGAGACCTTATAATTTACTCACAGAGATGTTTATGGTTATTGTTTTCATCAGGAATGGCTTAGATAATGTTTTTTAACTATAGGTCATTTGGTTTATGCTCTTTATCTACGAGATGTTATAGCTCCTAACCCATATAGATTAAAAGAGGGATATCACATGCTGTCAAAAAATGCACTTAATAACTGAAAACTCCATTCATAGCTAATGATAAGCATTTTTAAATAATTAATAGAACATGCTTAGACCATGACACAATGTCCAATAAATGTAAACATTAGATATTCAGATTTTACCATGGCTGTAAGACATTGGTAGAAGCACCCCCTGTATAACATGTGATCATTATTTCTTTTATTCATTGGCTATGTTAAGTCAAAACAAATCATGGAATATAAAAGTAGATGAATTTGCAATAAATTCACTCTCTTCACAGTCCATTTTTGCCCCTTCACTACTCTCTTGTATATAGTCTTTCTTTCCTAGATCCTCTGGAGCACCATGCGACCAAGGCCCTATCTTGTAGTGGCTGTGACCCAGAAGGTCCCTATCCATCACTGCCAAATTGCTAGCCCCATTTTGGGGGCAAACAAACACTGCTACAGCTAATGCTTAGCCTTGTGAAAATATTATATCCCAAACAGAAGAATAACTTTTGGTTTCAATAAGGAGACAGGAAACTACACATAGGATAATTAGCACAAGAAGAGCTGCAGTAGCTCAGGCCAGAATGACGGGTAATGAGTTATAAATGGGGTTTTCTCTTAGCTTTTCAGCTGAGAAGCAATCGCAGAAGTTTGCCTGAGGCACAGTCTCAGAGGTGGCAGTCTGCACTTTCTTATCAGAAGGCCATTACATTAGTGGGGTTTTTCAGAGCATACTGATGTCTGATCACACTCCTTCCCAGCCCACAGACCCAGAGTATGAGCAAAGGAGATGAACTGAGACAGACCACTGTTGTGGCTTAACCCCAGCCAGACACCAGGTACCACACAGCTGCTCACTTTACCACCAGCAGGATCAGGGAGAATATTGGAAGAATAAAAGCTACAAAAGTCATAGGTTGAGAATAAAGATGTTTTTGTAGGTAAAGCAAGAGCTGTGCACACAAGCAAAGCAGAATAGAAATTCTTTCACTACTCAAGAGCAGGCAGGTGTTCAGCTGTCTCTAGTAGACTGGGACCCCATTGCATATATTTGAAAGACAAATGCAATTACCCTGAACATCTTGCTCCCCCCCATCCTTCTTACTCTTCCTCCCACCTTTATATAGTGACCATGATGTCATATGATATGGGATTCTTGGCAATAGTCCTCTACAAGTCTAAGGGTTGAACTCAATGATCCTTGTGGTTCCCTCACCATTCAGCATATTCTGTGATTCTGTGAATATCATTTGGGTCAGTTGGAGTCAGCTGTTCTGCCTGTTCTCCCAGCTTCCCATGCACTCCCAACCCCCTGCCAGCATGGCAGAAAAGATCTTGGCTCTGTGTAAGCACTGCTCAGCAATAACAAAAATACCTCTATTTTATCAATACTATTTTCAGCACAAATCCAAAACACAGGCCCATGCTAGCCACCCTGAAGAAAATTAACTCTACCCCAGCCAAAACCAGCATACCTAACAACAGTGCCAACCTCAGAGTTCATCTTCCCCCATGCACGGGGTCTCCTCACAGCTCACGATGTTGCTCAGAGGCAGCAGCCAGCACCATCTCCAGTGCCACAAGAGAGACCACAATGCCTGGAAGTCTAACTAGGGCCACTGCTAGATATCTGAATTTTCTGAAAAGTTAACATTATTGCCAAAGTCTCTTACATTAAAAACTGAGTTTGAACAAAGGGTTTGTCATAACCCCTAGCACAATGCAACGCGTATCATGGGTCTAATACTGTCTTCCTCTCTGTTAAACAAAGTGCTGACACAAATATAAGAAGGGGTAGAATGTGACCCAATAATAGTGTCTGCTTTCTCATTCAGAAAATGCTGTGGCAAATTCCTCACAGTGGCAAATCAAATTGAATTAAGGGTTTAGGATCTGACAGCACATGAGTGTGACTACAGGCTTCCATCCCTCACAAGCACTGCATTTGGCATCATGGCAGCCACACAGCAGATTTTTTCACTTTTGCAAAAGTCCATTCCTTGGTAAAGAAGCAAAGATGATTATTTGAACTGACAATTTCTAAAACACATTTACCAACTTTTTCCTTCTTTTCTTTCAATGGAGCAATAAATATTTAAAACAAATGTTTCACAGTTCATAGCACAGAATTCCAGTGTTCAGTTAAAAGCATTCTGCTAAAATACTGCCATCTTGCAATAAAATCTGAAGGTAAATGGACTGTTATGACCTAATCTAGTGCATTATAATTTTGTTCTGCAATTTTTTGCTGCTTTTATTATCTCTTTCTCTCTGGCCTTCGAGGGAAAGATGTGTAATAATGAATACTAAGAATATATGTGATGTACATTGAGTTTGATATATTAATTTTCTTTTCATAGTATCCCTTCGTCCATTGAAAGGGTGCCTTCAACTTCTATCAGCCTTCAGGTCTGACTTACTATAGCTGTTTTAAGCCAGTAATAGCTTAATCACCAAAAGCTTAGAAGTTTAGACAAGAGAGCAAGGGACAGTTGTCTGAACTGGTATTCGTATTTCCACTGTCTACAAATTGGCTGGGAAGAATTTTGCCAATATTTCACAATTTTAGAAGAAAAGATGCCATTTAATGCTCTGTATTTCTATTTCAGATACCATCCAAAAGTAGACATGCAAGCTTTAGGAACTAAGGTTAAAATAATTGTATTTTTTAAATTATAGATTTCCAAACTCATTTTAATTTTGCAAGATTAAGTTCAGCCTTGTTGCTGTGTAAAATATTTCCAAAATACTGTGCACGTGTATTCTAGATGAACTTTCATTATTAGCTGTCGTAAATGTTAGTGAAATCTCCAAGTTTAACATGCATTCAAGAAGCCAGCTAATAAATGGTTCTTGAGATGTTCTCTACTATCCCATCTTAATGAACAAAGATATTCCCCCTGTTTTCTGAAACACAGATTCTTGCCTTTACAGAAAGTCTTATGGAATAACCATCTTAGGTTGTGCTGTACTGGGCACAGTACAGATGTGTGGGACATACAATTTGCTTGAAGATAGTTCTCCACTGGGCACAGGAAGCAAGGTTTTATAGTTCTTTAGTGAGCATTTTCTTCCTAGTTAACACCTTATGTTTTTTCTGTGATATTATATGGGTGAGATCTACTGTTGTAACCTCAGAAAAGAAAATTATATTTTCATGTAACAAGAAAAGGAAGTTATCTGAGTAAGAATCTTGAAATCTACTACTAGATTCAATCTGAAAGTCTTACCCCATCATGTGGAAACATTTTAAATCTTTAATAGCAACAGAAAACAAATACAGATAAAACAATCACTAAAGTAATTTAGCAAACCTATAGAAACAGATACTTTAGAATGAGGGGCAAAAAAAAAAAAATGGAAACCATTCTCTGGGGCATGAAACTTCCAGATGTTTTCCTGTTTTGGTACTGCTGCATTTTGCAATTTAAGCAAATTTGTAAGTCAACCATTTGAGCATATAAAGTGCAAAGAACAAAAGAAATTAATCGAAGTTAAACAGAGTAATAGCTACTGTCAAATAATTCCCATCATAAAAATAAAATAAATACCAATGAGATGGTAAGCAATTTCTTTCTGTTTGCCAAGAGATATGCAAAAAAGGAGCGAAATATATTGAAAACATACAGAGTAGGAGCAGTGTAAAGTTAACAACTTGTAGCAATACTCAGGTAACTCACTCTTCATACAAATATGGTAATGAAGAAAACGTGGAAAAAACCTCTTCATAACTAGCCTATGGTTTTGCTTTAGGTCTTTTTGCTAGTTATTATCTTTTCTCTCCTCTGCTAGCCTAGGTAGGATTGCTTATAAGCAATGCACTCATAAGGAGGTCACAAACACAACTAAGGAGTCATTCTGTCCTAGTTCCTTCTTTCTGATCAAATTTATGACTGTTTGGATTTTTCTGAGTAAATTTCAGGCAGGAGATTCACCATATAAGCTTAGAGTATGCCTACCAAAAGAAGCTAGTCCAGATGGAGAAGGTCCAAAAGGAGAAGGTTGCTAAAATGACATGCAAAAATCAAGTTTAATAAATAGTCCATGTTTTATATTACAAGCAATGCTACTTCCACTAGAGAATGCTTTATAAAGCATAGACTACAACTCTTTCTTTTTTGCTTTTCTTTGCTCCTCATGTTAGTAAAAATAAAATTAAAATTAGTTACTTCATAAGTAATAATACAGACAGAAGAGGCATATTATCTTTCTGATTGTTTATGCAAAGAAGCACCAAATTACAAAAAATAGAAATATCCACACCAAATAATGTTGACACAATAATTGCTTTAGTACAAAAATTAGGTTGGGACAGCCAGAGGAAATAATTTTGATTAACAAGTGGAAATTCCAGTATTCATGAATTTTAGTGAATGACTGAATACAGTCAAATCCTGCATTGAACTCATTTCAGCTGGATTTTTTCTGGAGAACCTATGCATGGCCAGAAAAAAAATTACATCTTGTTGTAGGTTGAAGCTAAAGCCAGTCCCCAGCACAGCTGCTTCCCCGCTCCCACCCAGGGCGCTGGTGCGGGTGCAGCCCCTCCTGGGCCGGTGGGGGCGGCTGCCATGGCCCTGTGCGGCTTGAGTTGTAGGTTGAAGCTAAAGCCAGTCCCCAGCACAGCTGCTTCCCCGCTCCCACCCAGGGCGCTGGTGCGGGTGCAGCCCCTCCTGGGCCGGTGGGGGCGGCTGCCATGGCCCTGTGCGGCTTGACCACGGGAGTGCAGTGCCTCCCCCGGCCGTTTTGCGGGCCCGGCTCTGTGGCCCAGGGGTGGTGCCAGAACCCCCCAGGGCGCCAGGCGGGGCCACGGGGGGCCCGCGCCCCGCGGCAGCCGGTCCCAAGGGCACCGAGGGCACCTCCATGGCCAGATCTGCCTGCCCGGAGCCGCTGCTGCTTCTGGCCGAGCTCAGTGCTCCGCGCATGTGCACGGAGCCCCAGTAGGGGCGGTTCCCGGGTGCTGACAGTCCAATCCAATCCAAGATCGCCTGGGGGCCGTCTGCGCATGCGCAATGATTGGTCCCCTATAAAAAGGCGAGTGAGGTGATACCCAGAAGGGCTTAATTTGTCTGGTTTTGCGCTTTATTGTCGGTTTTCTGTGTGTGTAAAATAAATCTTGTTATTTGTTTGCTTCTTTTTTTTTGGGGTGTGTTGCTTCTGTCAGGTCTCTCTTGTCAGTACCATGCCTCCTAGTGGTAAAACCACGACACATATGAAGGGGTATCTAAGTGAGTTTGGGCATAGATCTAAAAGAAGTATTATATCATCTCAGACAAATTTGAAAATAAAGTGCTTAAAAACTCATTGCATGGTGCTGGATTGATGGACACAGCTCTGGAAATCACCACACCCTTCAACTTCACACTTCATCCATCTTCATCCTGCTTCAGTCAACACTGGATATTGAAACCATCCCGGCATACCTGTCTTTAATTTGCCACAGGCACCTTTAGTCCAGACTAATTACTTTCAATCTTCAGGTCAGCTGCCTTATACATGGATATAAAAGTTGAAAGTATGCCCTCAAGTAAGAAACTTGCACTACTTTCCAGAATAAGGAAGATTAATGAGACATAATAATTATGATAATAAATGTAATACTAACTTATCATGTCATATAAATTCAGCTAAATGGGCTCTGTCACAATAGCAGTTAAGAATTGAGAGAAAAGGTAATGACAATCTACTGTGTGCTTGGAGGCAGTTGAAATACCCTAACCAAAGGCCTTGGCAAGTTAACCTTAAGAAGTTAAATTTTGACACATCATAGAAAATGTAAGGTAGGGAGCTATTCTTATTTTGATTTTCTTAGAGTGAGGTATGGGCTTTTCCTGGCAAAATAGTATTAAATGCTCCATTAGAGCTCTTGTCCAAATTATGATTCAGCCTATAAGGCCTCAATTTTCAATTTCATAATATTGAATTGTTTAAGACTTTGCCATTCCTAACTTGAGCTTCTAAGATGCATTTTAATGTTTAGTTTGTCTAATGGAGGCCAAAAGAGGCACACTGTACAAATATCATGTTTGTGTGTTGTCTAATTGATGGCACTAGAGCTATGAGAGGCCACGTGTACCATATGTTTAAAAAGCTGAAAGATATCCCCTTTGTGGTCTTCATAATCCTCTCAGAAAAGATTAGCTCAGCTTTTCCATCTCTCACACCTTATTTTCCAGGTGATCAATTCAATTTCACAGTGTTCTAGTCTTCTTTGGTATTCTCAGTTGAAATAGACTCTGTCCATCAATCTATCAACCGTTATCTTCATGTCTTTAATTTCTATCTCCATTTCATTCATTTTTACAGTGAAGTTTCCAAAATTCTTATCACTTGTTACTTGTGCAGCATTGTATTAATCTTTATCATGTCCTTAATAAATGAAATCTGACATTGCACTATAACTCATTATTAACTATAAATTCATAGGCTGTGAAAACTATGAAAACTGAAAAAAAAAAAAAACAAAAAGAGAAAATTTCAAATCTCAGCTACTGGAGGTGCAAGCAAACTCTTGAGCAGCCAGTTTTACTTATTCAGATTATAAATGTCATATAAAATTAAATCAAATTTTAAAATATCAAATGCAAATATCGAAGCTTTTTATTTCCAATCCAGATTAAGAGAACTTGAATGCTTCATTTTTGGCTATGTTGAGTTTGTCTGAGTAACCTTTTCAAATACATTTAATTCACAGAAAAAATACAATAAAAGAGTCAATAAATAATATTTTTTGCTTGATTAACTGAGTCCTCAGTTTAGAAAATAAAATTTATTAATTTAAATAATGTTTTCAAGATGACATATTTGAATTAATTGAAATTTTTGTTCATTCTGCCTAACTTGCTGTCAGAAAACTAGATTGAGATATTTTGAATAGGCTGTTTGAAATTTTATGACAATGTCCTGTTGCCTGAGAAATAAATATTTAAATCTTCAAGATTAAAAGTTATGAGCAAGATAAAAATTACATTTTCATTACTTGTTTTTACAGTTGAAAGTTTTGGAGAGTGTTTCATTTTTTTTTTCCTTTCCAAATTCACCAAAATTAAACTACAAATACATGGCAAGGCATCAGTTAACTCAATTTGCTCATTTTCTTTCTCAGGACAGATCTGTTGTAGTTCAAAAAACTGAAGACTATGTTTTGGTTCAATGCTACCTCCAAAAAAAAGCCAGGTTTGTGGGTCCACTAAGCTCTGCTCTCTTGCCGTACTTCCTTGCCCTCCTTTCTGGTAGCAGGGAAGGGACTGAACAGAAGCATGGCTGGGCTACTCCTCCTTTCTCTCGTCACAGGTCATGCCAAACCTCAAAATGCACTCCACCCCATTACAGTGGAGACACATTTACATAGAGCAGGTGAGAAGACATTTCTCTCAGATGAGAGAGAGTAAGCAAGTTCATAATGTATCAAATGTATGTCATCAAAATCTATTATTCTCTAGCTAAGTGCAGCTACTCTGTGTGGGAACACTGCATATTAGCATACTTGATTGATCCGTCTATAGATTGTGTGTTGGCACTGCAAACAACCGCATGGCCAGAGGCGATAGATCAACTACTTGAGAGAGCTGTGGAAGGGTCTTTGCCTTCATTAAGATTATTAGGCAATATCTACAATCCATTACATATACCAGCAGATCCATAAATGTCAATATTAATGTTTTCAAAATTCCATATGTCAAAAGAATGTCACATATCAACATGTTTTGTAAAAGGGGTATTATACCCTGGACAAAACAAAGATTATGCTGCAAAGCAATAGAAAATCCAGGCAGTGTTTTTCCATATAGCTGCACTTTTTAGGAGTAACTCATCATTTTGCTCTATTGAAGGAGGATGTTTTTCACTGTAGTTGAGACAATGCAGCTTCTCTTCGCCCTGAAACTAGCAAATAAAGAAAGCAAGCAAAACTAGTATCCTAGTATTAAATAACATATTTATCTATGTTCTTATTTTTTCTTCTCTACCATTTGTGTTCTGCTTCTTCTAATAAAATTCTGGGGGTGAAAGAGTATATTTTTTTTCTATGATACCTACTTCTTAAGTAGATTGTGATTTTAAATTACAAACAAACAATGAGATAGACAATACCAGCCAATATCCAGTACAGGAAGTATTTATTATTTTGTTAAAATACTTCTGAAAATTATTTTTGTTATTAATTTATAACAACATCATTGTCACTTGAGTGGAACAAAATAGGCAGATCAATTCTTCTCCAAAATATAATTTCAAATGCTTTGGCAAACTAGGAGATATAAGGTTCTTATGCTTTATGAGCCCTGTTCTGCTTTGAAGGAAAGTGCTGTGTAACTATCTAAAGTCTTCCGGTTTGACATTTTGCAGTTTAGAAATGTTCAGTATTTTAAAAAGAACCAAGTTTCTCCGTTAATGTATTTACATTCACTAATGCATTTGTTTTAAAGAGTTCAGAATTTAATCAAAAGCTGTACAGAAAAAGTCTTTCCCTGCTCAAAAGAGCTGATGGGGAAGGCATGGACAGCTGAAAACCAATGGAGCTGTTCAAGAAAACAAGGAGACAGCGGCAGTCAAACAAAAAATTCATATGATCTCGCACTTCTTGAAGACATGAAAATCCATATCCTTACAGAAGGGCCGTTATTCGTCTCACATGCACGAAGAACTGATGTGAGGTGTGCTATCTCCAAGCTCCCTCCAGCCACAGGCACCTCCAATGCCATGGCAGACAAGAAGGGAAAAGAGAGAGCAAACAGTATTCATCAAGTTGGCAATATCAAAACAACTGTGTAGGCTCCACAGCCAGGGGAAAGGCTCTAGATTCAGCAATGTCATGCTCGCTTTTAAAAAGAAAAGAAAAAGATACAGATCTTGGGGGACTAGAGAAGTGCCTGTAGCTAGTAATTCAATGAAAGAGGAATGGCAGCTAGCTACTGGGAGCCAGAGAGGAGACTAATCCAAAACGGAACAGTGACAGCTTTTATGCAACTAATACGGGCTCTTTTCCAAAAAAATAACCTTTTCTGCTTAATTTAATCATCCAAATGAAAGGAATAATGAGCACGGGGGAGGGGAATTGCCTCGGTCAAGAACATCGTGGACAATGGAAACTCACAGAATTGGTTGCTGATTTTCCTCCTCCAAGGCAAGGATAGAAGAAAGATAATCAAAGTTGAGTGTACTTAGGGGCAGACAGTTCCTTGCCGTTGGGACATTTCTGTGTCTGTGTGGTCAAGAGAATGAAAGAGTCATATTGAGAAATACGGAGGGGAAAAAAGGGAGGGACTTGATAGCCATTAGAGCCATTATTTCCCCCTTCATGATGAATAGTCAGAGTCAGGAAAGGGAAAATAGTTTGAAACTCCCATTGTTGTGCAAGAGCAATGGAGGAAGATGGATGGGCTGGCAACAGCTAACAGTGACCCTGCCATCAGACAGTAGAATTGGTACAGAAGTGTTCATAGGTGTTCAAAAATATTGTAGTAGCAGCAAGAAAAGCAGTAGTTACTTCTTCCATCTCTTCTGTCTTAGTTATTGAGTGCACAAATTAAAATAACTCTGAAAAATATGTGTAAAGGTAAAGAAAAATAAAGGATATGCTCCTCTGAGGCAAACATTTGAGAGTTAGTGCATATATGCAAAATATATCTTTATTCATGCAAATATTTTTAGTGGTAAGTCCTGATACTGTTGGTCTTGTGTTCCCTTGCAGATTATTGTATGACCTAAGTAAGTCTTGAAAGAAGAATATAGATAAATTGGACTATCATGATTATGCCTATAGAAAAAAAATGCTACCATGGATCCAGGGTTTTTTATAATTTAAATTATTTTAAGTGGAAAATTTGAGGCATAAAATGCAAAAGCGTGTAGAAAAAGAACATGAAAGCCCTATTAGATCCTAAGAAGGGTTCACTCACTTAAATTCAGATGTCAAATCCCTCTATTCTCAGAGGTACCACTGCAAACAATAATTTCATCATGGGATAAAAGTTTAAATTGGATTAGATTAATTTAGATAAAATATCTCCTCTAATTGCTCAAGTTTAACCAGTGACTCCAGAGGGAGAACACATAACTAACAAACCAACTAACTAAATTTTAAAAAGATAAAGTTTTGTGAGATTATTCCATCATGAGGGTCAGCTGAGTGTTGCAAACTATGGTACATCTCAGAGAACTTAATTATTAACTCATGTACGTTATTGTCTACTTTCCATAGAAATGGTAATACACTAGTTCTCTATGTAAGTATTATAAAAGTGAAGGACTGGAAAAAATCATTGCCTTGACAAGAACAGAAATGAGAAAATAAGAAAGTAAAGTTTGTTGTACTGAGTAAAATATTAAAATAATTCCATAAGTGTTATCTAATATTTACTAGGCAACCTTTTGGGGTAAAAATCATTGCCTCGAGGATAGAATTACTGAGTACTGCCAAACTGAGCTCTAAATTATCCAATGTGAAAGCAAACACTGCTGTGAGGATTTGGGCATGGGCATGGGATCATACAATATTATGGCAAAAGTGGCATATAAAATTGTTATCTACCTGTTTTGAAATAATACTATTGTTTCATCTTAGTAAAATCCAGTGCCTAAGACTTTTGTTTGTATCCTTCCTCAGCTGACCCT
>VYZS01000924.1:13701-30296 GCA_013400695.1 Neodrepanis coruscans | reverse complement strand
GGGCGAACGGCGGCTCCCCGCGCCGAGCCTTCCACGCACCCATGGCCAAGGTGCCCTGTGGGGAATGGGGGGAGGGGGGGGAAAAGGGTTTTATTTTCTAACCCACAACAGAACATTAGTGTGATTCTAGTGCATGATTGCTAAGAGATGACAGGAGGTGAATAGTTACAGGTAGAGGAGAAACTGATATGACAAGGAGGCAAGAATGTTTTAAAAAATTTGCAGCTGTATCTGTCAGGACTTCTTTCAGTCTCCACAAGATGGCACAGCAAAAAATTATTCTGCTGTCACTACTACCTAACTTTGACATCAATGTCCTATACAAAAAAAGCATGCAACACTTTTTTCTCTGGTGACCAATCCTGAAGAGTTTCTACCAAAATTCATAGTCTGCATCAATGCTTTAATTCATCCTTTCTCAAACTTTACACCTGTATTCATGGTCATACTGTAGTTACACTTGGAGCGCTTGCTGTCTACACCTTTCAAATGTATGAACTTCTCCCTCCCTCTTACCTTGTACTGTAACTAATTCCTTATTTTAAACCCTACCTTGCAATTTATTTTTGTGTGTGTGTGTATTGTTGACCATTTGTGACATCCTTGGGGCTGCTGTGGATGCCCCATCCCTGGAAGCATTCAAGGCCAGGTTGGATGGGGCTTGGAGCAGTGTGGTCTAGTGGAAGCTGTACCTGCCCATGGCAGGGGTTTGGAATGAAATCTTTAAGGTCCCTTCCAACCCAAACCATTCTATGACTCTAAAGGGCAACAAACCAGATACTTGAAGTTTACCTTTTTTAAAACTATCAAGCTTCTCTGCAATTTAAAGTTTTCATTGCAATCTACTCAGCAGAATGTTCAGATGTATTAGCCTTCTGAGTATGCTTATGGGTCTTGATAAGATCCCTTTACCTTGAAGAAGGAATCAAGTAAAGCTTAAGTGTTTCTCTTAATCAGCACTTCAGCACATTTGGGAAGGTCGTTGTAAAGACTTTGTTCTCTTTGCCATAGTTTACCTTATCCTCTCTACTATTTTCTGGTATGGATTATTTTCAGAAGAAGGAATAAGTGCTCTGTATTTTGTGACTGTAAAATCATTTTGATCATATATGTTGGTAGGAACTGGATATTATTATTATTATTATTATTATTATTAATCTTTCACAAAGACAGTGAGGATCCATCTATATGGGATTTTCTGCTCTCAGTGTAAGTGCTAATTGACATTTCCTTGTTGTTGCTGTGTTATCAGTGCTCTGCAAGGAGAGAATTACTGTCATGCAGATTTACTGCAGAATGAGGACACTGCCCAGTAGTTTTTGTTTTATTTTCCTTTTGTCATTGATTGTGTATTAGACATGGAATAGCTCCTGGACAAGGAGAGCTTTTCCTCTGTGAAGGGTTCAGTTGAAGCCCAGTGCTTTTATTAGAGACTTACAGTACTGGCCTGTGATGTTTGGGCAGACGAACCAGTTACTAAGTGGGGAACCTATAGTTCAGCACCTACTCCACAGTCACTGGCCTCACAGCAACCCTTACTCTCAGCAATTTTATACAGGTGAAAGAGTTTAGTCTGCCTGCATACTGCTACTTGGTTCCTATTTTGAAGTTAAAGAAGTCACATAGATATCCATGGTAGCTATCACAGTGGAGGTTCATACCACAGCTGGTATTTTTATTTGCCTGTGTCTCAGGTCTTATACTTAAAATTGAAGCTGCTCTTTCTTAAATATGAACAATAAATAATTTTTGAATAAAATACATGACAGAACTTAAGAAAACACCCATTTTACCTCTGAATGCTACAGATATGTGAGCCTGACCTCTTTGGGAGAAATATAGGTCTTTCTATGAGCTAATTTTAAAGGAGTTAAACAGTGATTTGATCACTGTCTCTAATACCTAAAAATGAGAATATTTCTCATGGATGTAGACACTTCATTTCAGTGGAAGAATGTTTAAGAGGTTGTAAACCTAGAACTGAAGCTAGGCTATTAGAAATAACAGAATTTACTCACATTGAGGAGGAAAGCACAGAACATTCTTTATGAATTATGAATAAAAATATTTCACAAGCCAAAAGCTTTGAAAAACTAAAATACAGGTGTAGGTCTCAACTAAATCATGGATTTAAAGAATGCTTTAGGGTTGAAAGGAACCTTAAATATCACCTAATTCCAAACTCCCTGACATGGACAAGGACAAGAAGCAGATTGCTCCAATATATTACTTCATGCAGATAATCAGATCCTAAGATCCTGTATCTAGTGCTATATGGGAAGTCAGAGTTCAAAATTTTGATTATTAGTTTTGTCTTCTGCTTTCTTTAAGGTATGTTTTAGAGAAATCAGTTTGTGGACAAGGTTTAGAAATATTTTGTATTCATAGTAACTGCTTCTGTATCATTCCTCAAATATTGAATGACTTTCACATAGATTTCAAGCCCCTTGACTTAATGACATGGTTTGCAGAGCAGATGTATTTGCTCAGTATGAAACAGAAGTCTTGTCTTTTGAAGACACTTTACTTTAGCATGAATGCAATAATTTAATAACATGAGGCCAGCTTTCAGATTCTAACTGTTCTCCAGTATCTTCCCTTTAATTGCCCCCAGATCTTTTTCAACTACAGTTTATGGAAATACTTTTACTCTTTAGAGATTATGGGGGCATGTTTACTGGTATATACATGTCAATTTGACAAATGTGAGAATTCTCAAGTTCTGAAATGTCTTCTAGCATTATTTTGGATAATTAGATCTTAAAAATTATTTCACCTAGAAAGACCCAGAAAACAAAAATGTCTTGGTTGCAATGCTTGTAAAATTAGTTTGTGTATTGTCTGGAAAGCTGTACATTAAGATTTATTTACTTCAAATTAGGTGTCGCTACAAAATGTAGTGCTATATAGATACATTCAAACGAGATCTAAGTAAATTAACTTATACAATAGCAAGGCCACCCCAGCTAAGTAGGATGCTTTAGCACAACAAAGATATGTTGTTTAATTCCTCTGACACCCAGTGTAGTTCACTAATAGTTTTTAAGACTGCTCAGGAATCACATCATTTGAATAACATATTACCTAGCAAGTGTTATACAACCTGTTCAGACTCAGATCACCCACTTCTGTTCCACAATTGTAGCTGTCAGAGGTTCAATAAGCACAAGTACAGCAAAATGTGACATTTGGGCTTTTTACGGAGAGCCGACAAAAACTTGATGGAGATCATCAGTCACTGTGTTCCCTTCTGGGGCAAAATGTACTCTACTTTGTGTTTCTAAAGAAGAAAACATGGCAGCGCAAATGAGTAGGCAGTTGAATGAATGAGAACTTTATCAAAGATGTTCTTTTGTTCACACTTTTTCAGACAGTTTTCCATCAGAAAATGTCATTGGAATTAAACTTTATTTTCCTCCTGTTTTGTAAACTAAAGGGGGGAAAAAGCTCATGAATTTATAAGTATTTGTTCACAGACATCCCACAAAATGAGAAATCTTTTAAAACAATGGTATTAGGGCAAAATAACAGGATACTTCAAATTAGATGCCGCTCACTTCCAAGATTCTCAATTTTATCTCTAAGTGCAGTCTGCAGGCTTAAAATCCTTGCAGAAAAGAATTCATAATGGAATAGCTTTCTGTGTGAATCTTATCATGGGCTACACTACTCCATGTATCTAAACTCTTTTGGTAAGGAGTGTTTTGAAAAGCCTTGGCATTGTCATGACACTGACAAAAATGAATTATTTACAGAATTGTAAAGAAGAAATGAAGAAAGTTCTTGATTAAAACTTTGAGTTTAATTAACTAAGATCTAAATATTAGCTTAAAGCATGTTGATGCACTTGTGAACATTATCAGAGTATTATTCCTGATTATTCCTGATTCCCACATTTAGGGTGGGAATCAATTTCAGAGACTTAGGGCTTAACTCACTCGCCTTAAAAGAAGCATCTCAAGTTACATGAAATTTTGTAGAATGGCATAGTCTCCATATGGAAGACCTGAATACTCTGGGACATATCAGATAGTTCTATGTTAAGACAAATGAGTTACTTTCCTAAAATGCAGTAGCTTGATTCAGCTGACAAAGTATGGGCATGTAGTATTATTGCCTGACATTCCAACTCTAACTGATGCTCCAGAAGGATGTGGTTTTCCTATAAACACCGTGGTATGCCACACAGTCCTGTGCAGATCCCTTGCATATCCTAGGATGTCCCCAGTGGTGACTGATGCCTACATGTCTAGGGGTCTTCAGTGCAGGGACACACCTACGAGCCTGCATCAGCCTCAGGGCAGGGCAGGGGAAATACCCCAGAGGTCTCAGTGACATGAGATGTTTGGGTTCAGCAATGAACATGAACGACAAAAAAACCAAATATAGATGCTTACACATAGGTAATACCTGAGGCAAGCTATGAGCTTCTGTTTTAGTCAGTGGAGATCTCAGGTTCAGCTCAGTTGCTCACATGAAGACATTTAGCAGCATACAAGGGGACCAAGGGGTACCAGCACAGGAAAAAGGACCTACACAACACTTGTTCCTTCTCAAGAGGGAACTGGAGACCTGATGTAGTAATCATAATGCCTAAACTGACACCTCGAGTTAATGCAGTTTATGGAGCCTAGATAGTCCTTTAGCTTTCCTTGAATAAAATTCCTTGGATAAAATTCACCTACTTGAGCAGAGATATCTTATGTCCCTGAGATGTCTTGAAGTGTCTTACTCACCTTCACAGGCTGCTTCACTAGGGCATGAGTTTTCCAGAAGCCCTGTTCATATCTGCTTTTGAAAATAACTGATATTTTAGGGTGTTTTCATGGGTTAAGCCCAGATGACAATTAAGCCTCACACAGGTTTGTGTTTCCAGCACAAACCCAAAATGCAGCTCCATACCAGCTATTGCGAAGGGAATTAATTCTACTCCAGCCAAAACCAGTGCAGGTATCCAGATACCTATGTTTAATTCACTGCTCCAGGCCATGCAGACATCTGTAATTGGGGTCTGCTAATTTTAAACTGACTCAATCCTAAGGGATCAGTTCAGGTGCCTAAAAATTTTGTTGTTGTTTATGTTACCTTATCTGCATCTGCATAACCTCCAAGGGCCTGTTATGAAAGCCAAGGTCCTGTGTCATACCTGCTCACTCTGTGNGAGTTTTCCAGAAGCCCTGTTCGTATCTGCTTTTGAAAATAACTGATATTTTAGGGTGTTTTCATGGGTTAAGCCCAGATGACAATTAAGCCTCACACAGGTTTGTGTTTCCAGCACAAACCCAAAATGCAGCTCCATACCAGCTATTGCGAAGGGAATTAATTCTACTCCAGCCAAAACCAGTGCAGGTATCCAGATACCTATGTTTAATTCACTGCTCCAGGCCATGCAGACATCTGTAATTGGGGTCTGCTAATTTTAAACTGACTCAATCCTAAGGGATCAGTTCAGGTGCCTAAAAATTTTGTTGTTGTTTATGTTACCTTATCTGCATCTGCATAACCTCCAAGGGCCTGTTATGAAAGCCAAGGTCCTGTGTCATACCTGCTCACTCTGTGAGTGTATCTAAATGGTACTAAATATTCCTGTTCTAATAACTGATAAGAAATGCAATGGACTTTATAAGGACATCAGAAAGACCTGAAAACCAAACATAAAGTACATGGAAAGTCAAAACAAGGAAAATTCACAGCAAGTGCCTGCTCCTCTTGAGGATCTTCCAGTCCTGAACATTTTTATGACCCTACGGTAATTAATAAGCTACTGGGGCTGGAACACAGGTCTAACTTTCATTGCATGAAGTTAAAAACATTTCCTAATTTTTCACAAAGTCTTGTGGCAAAATTCCAACTCTGACTGGACAAAAAATATGCTCCCACTGGAAAGGATGTGAGTTTCAGAACCAGCAGGTTTGTTTCCTTGGTAAGATTAGTGCCACTTTACTGCTCAGAGCAGAACAAGTTAATGAGCCAGGAGCTTCCTGTGGAGGTATTGTTATGTGAGTTATATCCTCAGTATATCTTTAAACGTGCATATCTTTAGTCCAGCAGGGCTGAGGTCTTGTAATGTATTCTGAACACAGGTATGACCTGGACTATACAAGCATATGTTGTTACTTACAGCTGATATTACTAATATGAAATGATTCCATTTAAATTTTGCCCTCATTTAGTCTGTCTCATAGAAGCTCTAATTTAACATCCTCAGCATATTCAAGTCTCCATCTGTACTTTCTCAGCACAGATCCTTTTAGAGATCTGTATTTTGCTGTGTTGTATAAACAAATTCTATTTCCTTAGAAGAGTTAAGCAGAACGTTGTTTCCTTTCCTTACAAAGTGGTTAATCATAAATTGAAAGTTCAATGAAATCAGACTAAGCATTCATTTAAATACTCTATTGAACTGCAGCACATTTTAATTTCTCAGGCTCTGTTGATGTCTCATGATGCACTGGCCTTCTGACCATAACAAAGACTCTTTTATGTAGGACATTATATTAAAAAATGCATCCAAAATAATGCCTAGGAAAGATTATGGGAATAGGCTAAACATGAATATGCTTCCTGAATGTATTCCCAGGCTTCAGTATTTCCTGAGAATTGTACAATCTCTGTGTATTTAGTAATGTCAATATAATATTGTTTTGCTCAGTTTTCATTTGAGCATGTGTAAAACTCATGGTGCTGTCCACATTAATTGCGATGGTCAAACTCTCCATACCTAGTTGTATTTACTGAGAAAAATCACTTTTGCCTTTGGTTTGAACCTGCCACACAAAAGCTTTAATAGCTGACCCCTAGTTCTTCCTATACAGGAGGAGGTAGGAAGTAATAATCCCTTATCCACTCTATTCTTTTCATTCATTAATTTTTATTTCCTTCAGGAGTAACCTTTTCCAGGCTGAAAAGTCAAAGCTAACTTGGTCCTACATAACTTACTTGCTTTTAGCAGGGATGTCAGTCCACACTAGGAATCATTCATTACAGCCTTCTCTCTATTTTCCTAGCTTTATTGCATCCTTTCTGAGGTATTACACACAAAAAGTCTCTCTCTGTTATGGGAGAATTGGCTAATGACAAAATATAAATAAGACTATTACTACTGAAATAGTCAATAAGACTATCAATCCTGCTGAAAGATTGGGTTAGGATTTCCTTTTATAAATCTGGCAGGAGAAAAAGTTTGATATTTTTAAGTTGTACACAGTTGAAACCATATAGAGTGCTTGCCCATCGTAATATCTGAGATGCGTGAGGTTCACTCATTGCTAGCCAACTACAGCCTTGATATTACATGCTTACCAATACCTGCATTTCAGCTTCTGTCTGAAAGGCCTGACTGCTCACATCCATTACAGGAGTCAGTCACTCGGGCACTGACTGTGTTCCTGAACATAATGATGGATAATTTGGTTTATCAGAGACATTCCTGAATATCTCAGAGGCACTACAAATATCACAGGTGTTACAGAAAGCAACGCTCAGTGGGGCATCTCAAAAGCAGTGAGTACTTATGCTGACTCTTCAGTATCTGTTTCCTGAAAATGTAGCTGAGAAAGGGAACCACTACACTAATCCACTCTACTCTGTCTCTGGAGTGGAGGGTGATTCAGTCCTCATGATCATTTAGTTACTGCTTGGATTTGTCAAAGACATTAAAATTAGCTAAAAATGTGATAGAGTTGTGTTTTGTGAACAAATATTGTTTTACTTTCTCTACCTGTTTGGTTTTTTTTCAGCACTTTGCCAAAATAAAGAAAAAAAAATCCACATTCATCTTGGAAACACATTTTCAAGGTCATGAAAAAGCTAATAGTTAAGGATATTGTTCCATGCTAGGTTTCCTCCAGACCACAATATTAACTAGGATTTAATAGGATATTGAATAGCTATCACACCAAGAGAGAAGGAAGTGTGTCCTAGGAAAAGACAAAAACTGGAAGGTATATAGTGTCATAAGAGATGACACTACATGTCTGACCTCCTGTTATAGTTGAATCTGACCTTCAGTTACAGTTATGTGGAAAAACCAGTAAGAGTATCCTTTGAATGTGTTAATGAAATGAGAACAGAAAGGTTATTTTCACAGGGTTATGGCATTCGTGAGACTAGTAATGGAATAACATATAAAGTAGTAATATGAGTTTTAAAGTAACACTGAAATCCTGTACAACATGAAGCAGAGCAATTATTTTATTTCCAGGCTGAAAAATTATATTTTATGGTAAAAGTTGTTACTCTAATGAACAAAAAATACCGTGATTGCATCTAATTTATCTGCTAGGAGAAGAAGATGCCATGGAATTGAGATTTTCTGGTAGTCCAGACCCATGGCTTCCATGCTGCTTAGAAGCCAGAATTTTGTTTACAAGGAAGCCAGAATGCAGGTGATGGGAGGGGAATGACATATGCCTTAGTCTCACTTTGATAAGACTCTGGAACAGAGCCAGGGTGTCATATAGATTGAGTTTAAACACTGGCTTCATTGCAGAATACATAAGCCTCTTCTGGGAGGAAATACCAGATATAAAATGGGTCTTTAATCTTGCAGACAAATTCCAATTAGGAATGCACTACACAATTTTTATACCAGGCATGATTAATCGCTGGAACAAACTACCACTAGAATTGATGAATTCACCCTTTCTTGATGCCTTTGAGTCAGGACTGGATGCACTCCTAGAATTTATGTGATAGCCAAACATGTAATAGTTAAGCACAAAATTTGTTATTGAGGTTAATATCGTGGGTAATAGAGTAAATTTTTTTCTTTTTTCTTTTCATACAATGAAGATAAAGTTAGTGGCTTTTTCTACCTTAGAACTCTTTAAAGCTGTTGAAGACACTTATTGTGGAAAACACTGCTCTGTTCTACAAGAGATTACCCTTGCCAACTTCTTACCTTGCCCTTTCTCTGTGTTTTCTGTAACACAGTTCCCATCTGAAATTTGAACGCCTGAAATATTTTAAAGCCCAAATAAATAAATTATTGAATGTAATAGGAAGTTAGTGGATTAATAAAATAAGAGGTCCTAAATACTTAATGGGATTTGAGTCCAAATATATTCAAACAAGCATTAAACAAGAAAAAGTGAGAAAAAAACCCCCTCATATTCATCAGTAATACTCATTTTGTGTAAACTTTGTTTTGTAGCACTTCGTTCCCTATGAGACCACAAAACTGGGAAGAAGTTCCTGGGTCACCAAACCAAATTTCTTGATATTTTCGAGAGGTATTTGAATAGCTATTTTTATAAATTAATCAAACTCCATTTTCAGAAAGCAAACACCTTCATCCTAGTTCTAATTTTTTTCCACAAATCTGATCCATTGTCCTACCTCTAATTTCTCTTATGCCAAAATTTGATGACTATATACTCACCTTTCAATTTTCAGCCCTTAAAGTCTGTAAATAACTGATTGTTCCCTACTCACATTTAGTCTACTTAGTACTTGTATCTTTCTGGAGTGTGGCTGCCAATGTATTTAGGCTAAGTAACCATGTAACATTTAGTCTTTTCTTCCTAAGCCAAAATCTTTCACTTCTTTTAAAGACAGGTTCTCCATTCATAACATCATTATGTTGGCCTTCATTGTTCTTTCAGTTAGAATTGGTCTTTCTTAATTGTGGATGACAATAATGTTGTAACTGAGGTCTCAGAAGGGCTGTAGATGATAGCAGGATCTCTCTGCATCTCCTGAAAACAGACAAACTTTGCATTAGCCTTTTTCACAGCTGCATCACATCAATGGCTTGCAGCCATGCAGTCACTATGTAAGACATCCAAATCCTCTTACTTTTCATTAGTTGTGACTGATAAATTTCTACCTAAGGGTAGAAATTCTTTTTATTTGACCCTAAGGACACAAGCCTGTACTTTGTGCTATTGAATTTTATCCCTTTTTTGGCACTCCAGCTCTCCCAATCAGACACTTACCCAACAGTATATCTGGCTTCTCCTCAATATGTCCAGTGCTGCAAATCTAGTTTGTGTTAACAAATTTCAAGACCTTTTTGTTCTAAACTTATTAATGCTCACTGCTCTGCATTATTGGTTCTGGATCTTCATTGAAATACCAGATATACAATCAGTAAAATCAATAAAAATAAAATCAATAAAAGTATTACCTGAAAGAATGCACATGTAACTATCTGTACTGTCTAAGTAACTACTGACTGATGGTGTTTGAATGGTATTTATATGAGGAGTTCTGATAGGTTCCTAAAAGGAATGAAAAATTACTGTAGGTGACTTCCATTCTTGTTGTCATACTGAGAGTGAACGTGGCCTGTCACCATGAACACAAAGTGTCGTCCGTGTGGTTACAGCAGGGCATACAGAAGCTGGCCAGCTGTTGCCACATCCTCCAGGATAGAATACTATCTTAACAAGAAAAAAACAAGCCTTCTGCAAAGGAATTGTGATCTCCTCAAAATGACATGCCTGCAAAAGGATGTAATTTACCCATAAACATGCCCAGGGACTTGCAGATTACACTTCCAGCCTCACCTGAGTGTAGCTCATCATGGTTATTGCATGTCTAACAGGAAGGTTTAGAGGAGTCACAAAGACAGGCAACATACGCAGTATTTCAGGTTAAATTTTGTCTTTATAATCTGGTAACATAAATTGATTTTATGTTTAATCTTATAATTTATTTGCATAATTGTTAAAATGTTGAGTAAATATTGTAAATACAGGACAGTGCATATAAATTACAATAGTTGTGTCTTTGCTGGATATAAATATTACCAGTTAACTGGTTCTGGACAGTTAATACAAAGCATACCAATACTCACTAAAAGCCAAGGATTGTAAAATCCCCATTTAGCACAAAGAGGATGCCCTTTTGATGTCTATCTGTAGCCAAATTCTGCCTACATTACATATCAGGATATAGATGAATGCGTTTTTTAATTCTTTAGAGACCGTGGAACTTAAATATGAAGACACATTACTTGTTTCTTTAGAAGCACTGAAATGTTTGATTTCAGTGACTGGATCTTTGTCACAAGGTAAATTATTAATGGTTATTTGGCATCTAATTATTTCCAAATGTTTTTATTGCTATATATTAAATTAGGAACGACTGAAAAGGAAACAGTATAGTTTGAATTGACTGCCAACTTTTAAATGAGATTATTTCTCTTGAGACTGTGGTGATTGGAACTTGCATTAGCAGCTCATTGAAGCACATATATTTCTTCTGACATATGTCATAGTTAGATCTTTTTATTGAAGAAAAAATGCTTTTCTGTTTCAAAGTATCACCACACAAGACTTCTCTCTGGAAATCGTTTATATTCTAATTATGCATTTTGCTACACTCCAAATACATGTGCTGTTGCATTAATGGATATAACACCAGCTGGTAATATTGTGGGGATTTTGTTCTACTGTTATTTGTTTTGCAAAAATAGAATTGTATTATATGTGATTTTCTTTCCACTTACAAAATGTTTCATTATTTAGAAGAATAATGAATAATAATATCTTTCAATATTTCTGTCATGCTACAAAACTGTACTGTTATGATAATGCTTTCTTTTTGTCCTCTATACAATAAAGCTGCAAATATATGACCTTAACATACAGATTTTGGTGGAAGAAGTACAAACTATTGCCTGAAGAAAAACTATTATATTTAAACAGGCTGAGGTCCAAATCTTCAAAGGCTTTAAATACCTCATTAATATTTGTGTTTCCAAGAAAAAAAAAAAAAACCCAAACCACATAACTCTGTATATGTGTATATGTGTAAAATCATTATTTATGTTGATATTGCCTCTAAAAAATTGTAAGTTAGAAAGAGCAATAGAGGACCTTAGGTTCTAAGAACATAACCTTGAGAAGAACTTCGTCCAGCATTTTTGGGTCAAACCTAAGATTGGTGTTTGAACATATTCCTTTGTGTTTTTGGTACATCTAGATAATATTTTCTTTAGCCTGATGTGAACTGACAAAGGATTTGGGTGCAAACCGGATGAGGACCCTCTTTGCAAAGGCTCCTTCATTGCAAATAAAAAGTAGAGATTATTAGAGAATATTAGTCCTAAATTAATACTACAGTATAATTTTTGTTTAGTTTCTGGTTTGAAGTCGATTTAGACCCCCCTATTTTGAAGCAAAAAAGCGAGGTCCTAACTGCCTGGAAAAATGTGGCTTTGTGTCTTTAAAAGATAACCTTGATCTATATAGGATGGCTTGAAAACAAGATATAAATCCACATGACTCAAAGTATGGGATTCATTTCACCTAACTCCAGATGCCCATTCTGTACTTCCATGCCTTTGAAATATTCTTATAGACTCTTTGACATAGACAGTGGTAACAAAAGACATTTCTAGGTTGCAAACAATCATGTCCAAAAATAGTCATCCAAAATAGGTTAGATGAATTCTAGATTTGCCAGTTTTTCCTCATCAACTATAAGGAGAGGAAGGAGAACAACCCTCCTAACTGTCTGACAGGATTGTTCTTTAGGCTCCATAAAAACTATTGATAAGATCTTTTCTATTGACAGATGTTTTGGCTCTTAGTGTCAATAAACCCACCTAGTTTAGTCACTTTAATTTAAGCTTTTTAACTCAGTTGAGCTGAAGGATTTTACACAGTTGCCTATAAAATAATGCTGAAATATCCCCAAAATCATAGAATCATAGAATATCCTGAGTTGGAAGGGACTCACAAGGATCACCAGTTCCAACCCTGGCTGTGCACAATACAGCCCCAAAAAATCACACCATGTATCTGAATCTGCATGGGATTATCAGGAGAGACAAAAAGTCTGCAGAAGGACCCATACAATTCTATCCCTTCAGGACTCCACTCAACATGATAGACCACAACATTCCAAATATCATCAGATGCCTCATCTTAAGGCACACCCTGTGTATCAGAGTCTCTACCACCTACCACTGTAGTGACTGCCTTTATATAAAAAGACATATAAAAAGATAGAAACTTTGTTATATTGGGAAAGGAGGAGTGAAAGACCAAAATCTGGAATACAATAGAACTGCCAGTCTGTTGCAGAGTCACCTCAGATGATTCATTCTGGAGGGGAGATTTGGGAGAAACTGGAAGATGTTTCTGTGGAGGGATGGCTCAATATTCCAGTTTAAGTATGGTATCCAGAAAAGGAAAGTTTAATAATAAAGGACTGGACAAGAAAAGGCACGGTGATAACAGCCATGATGATTTTCAAGTCATGGTTCACGTTCCAGCAGTCATAACATTTAAGAAACAACACTATAATAGGGTTGGTCTTATGTATGGGTGTTGCTTGTTTTTAATGCCTTTACTGGGGCGAGGTTGTTATCCTTCATTTCTCACCTGCAAGATTAGAAGCCTGTATCTTGAATGAAACAACATCTAATGGCATGCCTCCAGCAAAAGGGAAAAATGCACCCAAGAACTCCCTAAAAAAAATCAAAACATCAAGATTGACTTGTACTTCACAAGTTTAATTTCCATTGCAATTACTTCAATGGCTGTTCCCACTTGGTCAAGTCAAGCACAGGCATTAGTTTTTCCCAGATGCCACCTCCTGGTTTGCACACATCTAATTTTGTTAAAGAGCTGTGTATTTTCTAGTGTCAAACCAGGACAACCTGCACTGCTGTCAGCCTTGCTGCCTCTCAGAACAGGGAATCAATAGATGCTGACTCTTTCTGTGTGGGGATTTCACTGCACTTATCCACAGCCTATGTTAAGTTCTTCTGGGGTTGTGCAGCCTGATATAAAACTTTCCATTCAGATAAGCAGATTTGACAGATTTGTCTACTTATTAATAGACTAAGTTCAGGGAATTTAAAATGCAAATTTATTCTTGGCCTATTTTCCTTTTTGCATTTTCTGTTTCCATTTTCTCCCCTGTGCTTTTTCCCTGGCTGTTTACATTCCCTCATCTCCTTTGGTCCATATCAATAACATTAAGGATTATAATCTTTTAATCTCCCATAGCTCACTGGATTACCTTGGCAGTGAGGGAAGGTGACAGTGAGGCTGGGAGCCTGTGACCCTTCCTCCCCACCTTTTTCTTATGGGAGGATTAATAACGGCACTGCAAAGGGAAGCACCAAGCATGCCTCTCTTTAAGCAGGCAGAGCAGGCAGGGCTACACTATGACAGCAGAGAGCATAAATTCCTGGCATGGGGAAGAGGAAATAGTAACAAGCCATATGAACCCCGATAGTGTCTCTACTGGCAGCTATTTTGCAGTGAGGGCAGGTCACCATGGCGCATATTTTGTGAGGATCAATAGCTGTGCCAGCAGCCATCTTGTCCTTGCTGAGAAGAGAAAAACTAATACTGCTGGAGGTGGAGGGTAGCTCTGTGCAGGGTGTCACCAGAGCTTCTTTTCCACTGCAGCCAAACACTGCAATTTAGACAGTTTTGTCTCAATTCAATCATCTTTTGGGCTGTGGTGAGAGAGAGAAAATCCTTAGGGACACAGGAATGTGGTTCAGCCTGGTGAGGGTACAGGCTGCTGTTGTCCTCCAAGGATAGCAACAGAGAGAACCATATAAATCATAGAATCATGAAGGTTGGAAAAGACCTCCAAGATCACCACATCCGACTTTTGATCTAATCCCACCATGCTCCCTGAAACATATCACAAAGTGCTATGTCTACTTGTCTACTTAACACTTCCATGGATGATGATCGCAACTTCCTGGGGATGCTGCTGCAATGATTAACCACTCTTTCAGTGAAGAAATTTTTCCTAATATCCAACCTGAAACTCTCCTTGTGCAACTTGAGGCCAGTCCCCCTTGTCCTATGGCTAGCTGCCTGGGAAAAGGGGCTGATCCTCAAAAGTGCACCCTGTCAACCTCTCCTTCTCCATGAATTCACATCACAGGAGTCTCTCAGTCTCTTCCACTCCAGGGAGTCTGAGGAAACTGCAGGTCCCTGCTGTGTGGGACCCTCTGCTGCTAGAGTCCTTCAGGTATGGAGCTGGAAGATTGTTTTGTTGTGCCAGGGCACAGGGTCTGAGTCCTTCTCCCGCCTCTGCTTTCTCAGCTGTGTGAGAAGCAAAACAAGATGAGTTCTGCCTTCCCTTCTTAGCAGGACAGATCACTGTGTTCTGATCAGGATGTACCTTATAGGTCCGAGTCTGGGACACTCTGGTAGGCTTTGCTGCTACACAGACCAGAAAGGAAGTTGTCATGGACATTACGAGAGCAATAATTCTTCATTGTTCAGTTATTTTCCAATGGCCTTTACAATGAAAAAATAAGAGCAACAATTCTCCATTGTTCTGTAATTTTCTACCAGCCTTTACAAGTTTCTGTTTCTGTTTACAAGTTTCTGTTAGGGTAACTCCAAATAAGCAAATTCCCAAATGTTTTATTTAAAGCAGTGGTAATGTAACTATCCAGTTTTTGTGTAAGAGATGCTGAACAAAGATGCTCCATATCCAGCTGTAAATTTCCTGCTCAATAGACAAGTTCAAGTAAAGTTCAAGCTCCAAACGACCACCAGAGACCACCAAGAGACCACTAGAAGACAAATAAGGACTTCAGAAGAACTTCTTAGCTAATTAACATATGTATGAACTTTATAAAAGTCCTGAATATGTAAGAATATGTAAAATATATAAAAAAGCTATGCTGAGCCTAGAAAGGGGCACAGACATGATTAGAGGAGCTATCCTCCTGTGTGTCCAGTGCTGATAGTAAAAGAATGCTTGCTCACTCGCGCTCACAAATTGAGTCTAAGAGTTTTCTTATTTGCTAATTTATGGTAACCATTCAGCCTTACCTATGGAGGAGCACTGACTGAGGCACTTCCCACTCTTCTCATTCACTTTTAAATGAGATGGAATATATATAGCTTTAGGAAATAATAAAACACCCAAGCTCTATTAGAAAACTAATTACTGTTGGGAAGTGATGGGAAACTGCTGATGCTGCAAGGTCTGAACAGGGGAATGGAAGGGAGATACCAGAATGCTTGATTCACCCAAGCAAATGCACTCTAGTAGACAGGAGGATTCCCCACCCAAACTCCTCTGGGTCCAGAAGCAGAACAGAGTCTGTGGTATGGTCAGGCGGAGGAATTTTGTTTATCGCCCTGAAAACTTTTGGAAAATTAAAACAAAGCAACACTGAAACTGGACCATAGACTGAAATGTTATAACAAAATTTCTTCTGAGGAAGAGGGCTCTTTGGCATCAACCTTCTCGTAAAGACTTTTTATTCTGATCAATTTTTTCCTTCCTGTGACTCAGACATCTTCCTCCTGTTTTCAGCATGTAGTATCTATCTTTAACCAATAAAGGCAATAGGATGTGGTTGAACAAACATGTTATCATAATTCAGAATTACAAGGTGTTTTTTCTTTCTTTGTTTCCCTTTTTTGGCTACTTGGGTGTGTTGCCACTGATTTTACAAGGACATGTTGACTCTTGTAAAGGTTTTTGAGAAAAACAAAACTCTTGCTGCAAAATAGTGTCGTGGGTGTAAAAAATGAAAGTTAAAAATGATCGGGCTGCGGTGCAGCGACTGCCTTGCGCTGGCGGCTCTGGCGACTGCTTTCTGCTCCGGGGCCGCCCGCCCCCATGCCCGCATGGTTGGTTTTTTTTTT
>VYZS01000923.1:94454-128816 GCA_013400695.1 Neodrepanis coruscans | reverse complement strand
CAGAAGGGTCTTCTACACTTACAGCTGCAAGGTTGTAGAAAACTGGAACAAGGAACAATTACCTATACTAACAGTGTTTGTGCAACCTCATTGCCTCCTAACCTCAGCTACGGGATAAAGAAACAAAATACATACATGCATCTTTTAAAAGTGAAGAAAGGTGGGAGAAAACTTTAGGACAAATTGCCACTAGCAGACAACTACCATTTTTTTTGAACAAGACTTCCATCCTCATCTTGCCAAATACACCTTTCATGAGCATTGAATCCATCTTAAATAGAAAGGGCCAGTATTTGACTTACCTGTTTATCAACACAAAATTATAGAAATAAAGTGTTGCACTTTTGAACATATTAACCAATTATTTAATACAGAATTTTGTTATATCCCCTTCCATGGCAAACTGAGGTGTTTCCTGGAGCAAGGAATCTATTTAACATAAGTGCAAAACTGTTTTTCAGGTGTGCTGGCTCTCCATAGCAACCACATGCTGAGCCACATGACTTCCACCACAGTTCTCAACTATGCACCATCACAGAAGGAACTAGAGGAAAATGTTACATGTTTTCTACCTCCTTTTCCTAATTTATGTGTCTCAACACCTAGGTGAGAGAGGATAAACTGAACCACAAAGTTAAATTGCCATTTCTAATCTGACTTCCTTGATTTTCAAAGTAAATTTGAAAATGGAAATACTTAATTGGTGTGACACCCTTCATGTGTCACTCTCTCAAAAATTCTTAATTCAGGACATTTCCAAAACTCCTTCTATTGCAAAAATCATCCCTCATGATGACCTCATCTCTCCCTCATCTTCAATTCCTCATCAGCAATCCTGAGAACGTAGATGCTCTGCTCACCTTTAATTACTTCTCTAAAGCTGTTATGGGGTGAAACGAGGTTCTAGTTGTTAAATGTATTGTTTCTTTCTCCCTTTTTTTTCTTGTGAGGAAGGGATGGGGAGGGGATTGTTGGGGTTTTTTTTGGGGGGTAGGGGTTTTGGGAAGTGGGGAGGGGGTGTCTCAAACCTCTGTTTTGTGTTTGATAAGAAAGAGTAGACAGCCTTGAGCGTCGGTGCAGGCGCAGAATTGGCCCGGGGAAAGACGCAGCGCCGGTCTCTTGCAGTTTCCCCATGGACACAGGGAGCGGCTGCAGGGCCCCGCTGCGCAGCTTCAGCTCTGCAGGAATGCGGCTTCCCCCCACCAGGGTGCGTGGGATAGCCGCGGCTCCCACAGCCCCTTCCCCTGCCGGTGTGTGTGTGTGTAGCTGCGGGTGAGGCACGGGGAGTGCTCCATTCTGTCCCGCAGCGTGCTGCGGGTGGTGGGAGCAGCTCCCACACGGAGGCAGCAGCGGGGCAAGGGGAATGTGAGCCCTGCAGTGCCTGCCAGCAGCAGCAGACACGGCTCAGGGAGCACCCCGTCCTGTCCCGTAGCATCGCGGCGCTCAGGCAGCAGCCCTGCCCTGCTGGTGGCTGTGGGAGGCAGCAGCAGCGCAGCAAGCAGTGGCAGGTGCGGCCGGCTGGAAAATGCTGGCAGCCCTCATGGCGGGTGGGGCCACCCCTGTGAATGCAGCACTGGCACACAGAGCAAGGCTAGTCTGGGGCTGCTGCGAGGAACTGGGATAGCAGCGCCCAGTGCCGGGGGGTGGCTCTGGGGCCCTCGGGGTGCCCTGTGGTTCTGACAGGCAGCAGGAGGGGCCCCGACCACGAGGGCCACCATGTTGTCTCATGGTGAAGTCTCGAGGAGAAGGAGGTGCCCAGCACCATTAGCCAATCCAGAGGCGGTCTCTCTGGAAAGGGGCCTCGAGATCATACGGGAATAGACACTCTATAAAATCTGCAANTGTTGTCTCATGGTGAAGTCTCGAGGAGAAGGAGGTGCCCAGCACCATTAGCCAATCCAGAGGCGGTCTCTCTGGAAAGGGGCCTCGAGATCATACGGGAATAGACACTCTATAAAATCTGCAAGCCCAGAAGTTTCCCTCTCTCTTTGGGCCTAGCTGTTGTCGAAGCTGCATTTCAGCACATCTCCTCTACTTAGCCTTTCCCCGCAGCTCGAGCAGTAGCACAGCTGAACCGACAGTGGTGGCAGTGCAAGGCTGAGGACCACACTGTTCACCAGCTGTGGTATTCCCTTCCCTCCTTGGGCTCCCCACAGGGTTTCTTTTAATTTTTTCTATCTTCCAGGAACATTGGAGCGGAATCAGTGCCATTCCACGGGCCAGCCTCTTTTCCTCCCTTGCTCCACCAGCCCAGCAGCCAGCCCAGAGGAGCACAGTCTGTTTCCCTTGCATCTTTATTTTCAGGTTTTTGCTTGTAAATATATTCTGTTAGTTGTTCTTGATTCTATTGCAATCTCTCCTCACTTTCAACACTCCCTAGTGTCCAAACCAGGCCAAAAGCCATCCAGCTCTACTGGGAAAATACATGTTGCAGAGCTATCCACTTGCAGTTGCAGGGCTGCAATCTTGCTGGGATCACAGAGACGTGGTGCGATGACTCACATGACTAGAGTGCTTGCAATGAAAGAGCAGATGCTGGCCTCTTCAAAGATCTGCTTCATAGAATCTGATGGTATATTGCCCTAGAGGAAAGGATACCACCAAATACAGCAGGTTGATATTCAAAGGTCACCTCCTTCAAGGTCAAGAGTCGTCCATCCCAATGAATAGGAAGTTAGTCAAAAATGCCAGGAGGCCTGCGTGGGTGAAAAAAAAGCTGCTGACAAAACTCAGACACAAGATGAAAGGATTCAAAGAATGGAAGTACAGACAGGTAATCTACTAGGAATATGAAGATATTACGCAAACATGCACGTATGCACTTAGGAAAGCCAAAAGCCCACCTGGAATTGAATCAGACCAGGGATTTCAAAGGCAATGAGGTCTTCTGTAAGTACATGGCTGAAAATAGGAAGGCTGGGAAAAATGTGAGCACAGTGCAGAATGGGACAGGGGCACTAGTGACACAGGACATAGAAAAGGCTGAGGTCCCAAATGCCTTCTCACTTCTGTCTTTACTAGTGAAACTAGCCTTCAGGGACACTGGGTCCACAGATCAGCATGAAAGGTTGGAATATGGAAGATGTGTCTGTGGTTGAAGAGGATCAGTTCAGGGAATACTTAAGCAGACCACAAATGCTTAAGTTCAGGGACCCTGCTGAGATGCACCCACAAGTGAGGAGGGAGATGACAGGTATGAGGGCACTGTCAATAACATTATTCATGGAGGAATATTCATGGAGGAAGTGCCAAAAGTCTGGAGGATAGCAAATTCCGCTCCTATCTTCAAGCAGGACAAGGAAAAAGACTCAAAGTACCATCATCCTCACCTCAATTAGGCGATTGAACAACAGATACTGGAAAAGATTTCCAGGCACAAGAAGAACAAGAAAATCATCAGAAGTAGTCAGCTTGGATTCATTAAGTGGAAGTCATGCCGAACCAACAGGATAAACTCCTATGAGAAAATTAATGTCTGACTTGATAGATGATGGGAAAGCAGTGGATACAGTCTACTTTAACTTCAACAACGCTTTTTAACACTATCTTGGATGAAGAGTGAGGGGGAATTGCAAACTGGCTGAGCAGCCAATCACAGAGAGTTGTGATGAGGAGAACAAAAGTCTCTGGAGGCCACTAACAATGTACTCCAGGAGTTGATACTGGATCCAATTGTGCTCAAAATTCCAGAGCCTCTCTCATACAAGCATAGATTTAGAAGGAGCAGGTCCTGCCTGACTAACCTGATCTCTTTTTATGACAGGTGACTGACCTGGTAAATGTGGGGAAGCCTGTTGATGTAGTCTACCTGGACTTCACCAAAGCCTTTGACACCGCCTCTCATAGCAAACTCCTGGAAAGACTGGCAGCCCATGGCTTGGACAGGTACAATCTGCACAGGGTTAAGAACCTGCTGGATGGCCAGGCCCAGAGAGTGGTGGAGAATGGAGCCACATCCAGTTGGCAGCTGGTGACTAGTGGTGTCCCCCAGGGATCAGTGTTGGGCCCAATCCTGTTTAGTATCTTTACTAATGATCTGGCAAATGGGATTGAGTGNCTGTTTAGTATCTTTACTAATGATCTGGACAATGGGATTGAGTCCACCATTAGTAAATTCTCAGATGACACCAAGCTGGGAACAAGTGTCAATCTGTTAAAGGGTAGGAGGGCTTTGCAGAGGGAGCTAGACAGGCTGGATAGATGGGCAGAATCCAACAGCATGCGATTTAACAAGTCCAAATGCCAGGTTCTACACTTTGGCCGCAACACCACCATGCAGGGCTACAGGCTGGGGACAGAGCGGCTGAAAAGCAGCCATGCACTGGGCGTGCTTGTCAAGAGCCAGCTGGACACAAGCCAGAAATGTGCCCAGGTGGCCAAGAAGGCCAATGACATTACTGTATCAGGAATAGTGTGGCCAGCGGAAATAGGGAAGTTATTCTTCCCCTGTATTCAGCACTGGTTAGGCTGCACCTTGAGTACTGTGTCCAGTTCTGGCGCCCTCAGTTTAAGAAAGATGTCAAGATGCTCAAACATGTCCAGAGAAGGGCAACAAGGATGCTGAAGAAGCTGGACCACAAGACATATGAATTTCAGCTGAGGGAGCTGGAGTTGTTTAGCCTGGAGAGGAAAAGGCTCAGGGGAAACTTTATCATTCTCTACAACTGCCTGAAAGGAGATTGTAGCCAGGTGGGGGTCAGTCTCCTCTCCCAGGCAACCAGTGACAGAAGGAGAGAACACAGTCCCAAGCTGCGCCAGGTGCAGTTTAGGCTAGATATTAGGAAAAAAATCTTCACAGAGGGATTTGCCATTGGAATGGGATGCCGAGGGAAGTGGTGAAGTCACCATCCCTGGAAGTGTTTAAAAAAAGAGTGGATGTGGCTCTCAGTGCCATGGTTTAGCTGATGAGATGGTGTTAGATCACAGGTTGGACTTGATGATCTCAAAGGTCTTTTCCAACCTAGATAATTCTGTAATTCTGCAATAAGGAAAGGCTGGGAGATCTGGAGCCTGGAGAAGAGAAGGCTCAGGGTAGTATTTTTCTCAGTGTGCACAAATACATGAAGGGAAGGTGTAAAACGCCCAGTGACAGGGCAAGAGGCAATGGGCACACACTGAAACACAGGAAGTTCCCTCTGAACACCAGGAAACATTTTTACTGTGAGAGTAACCAAGCCCTTACACAGGTTGCTCAGTGAGGTTGTGGAGTCCCCATTCTTGGAGCTGTTCAGAAGATGTCTGGACATGGTCCCAGGCAACCAGCTCTGAATGAACCTGCTTGAGCAGTGGGGTTGGACCAAATGAAATCCAGAGGACCCTTCCAACCTTAACTATTATGTAACTAAGTGATATGATGAGATTTGCTTAAAAGAGGAAAGACACTCCACCATATTCCTCCTTTTATTATTATTTCTTCCAAAAATAGCATAACAATGTACTTTCAAATGAAATTTGATACAAGAAATCTAACAAAACTAGCTTTGACACACACAAATTTCAATGAAACGTTTCAGCAATTCTAAAGCGTCAGCATTTTTCAGCTAGCTTCATGAGTCTCGTTTTCTTAATTTCAGCAGCAGAACTGACTAATTCTACTGTTTCAGTGAAGGTTTAAGTGTTCTTCTATATAATAAAACAAAAAGGAGTCATGGAGGAAAGAATATGACCTAATTACAGGGAGAAGGCAATACAAGTACAAACTCAAATAATTTGAACACTTAACTCTAAGAGAAATTTTCTTTTCTAGGTTTATAATAACTTTTCAAAATACTCATCTACCATGAAAATTTCATTTCATCTCTACATAAACCAACAGCAGCCATCAGCTACTATTAGCCCAAGAACAGAGAGAAAAAACATGGAATATTCAGGACTTCTCAGTAGTGGATGGCTACTAGCACTGGAAAGGTGAGCAAAAACTGCCCCAGAAATCCCTAAGCCAGCTCTAAGAGTCTAACAAGCAGTTAAGATGTTAATTAGGAATAGTTCTGTCTACTGGTATCACTAGATAACAGTCCCAAACCAAATATTTGGCTCTAATTTGGGGATTGTTAGCCACATGTACCAGGCTAACCAGGTACACCAGGGAGTGTACACACATACACAGCCCTCCCTTCCAGAGTGAACTGCTGTTTTCCTCAAATGTTACACAGGCTCTCCTTTTGGTTCATGATCCATGACATGAGCACGTATCTAATGCCCTAAGGACTGCAATGAGGTCCCCATCACCACCAACAGCTCATCCTATTGCCAAGCCCACTTGGAATTTTTTGAAACAAGAAAAAAACGAACCATAAGATCTGTCTAGTAAGTTTCAAGGAACATTAAAACTACCAAAAAGTCAGGAGCGTCTTTAATACCATAGAAAATGCTCAGTAATTTAAATTCAGCAGCTGTTACTGATTAGCACATAGTCATATTTGGAAAAATGGAGTAGAGATTTCAAGTGTAGAAAGTGAGTACTTTCAGAGCAGTTTTGTACAGAACAAACTCCTTTAATCTTGAAAGCACCATGAAGTGACACTACATATCAGCAAGCAGGAAAAACAAGAACTTTGTGGGATGTTACCGTGTAAAGTACACCAGGAATACCACTAAGGCAGATTTACACTGCAGGCCTGAGCACAGCACAGAGGTACTCAAACTGACTCAGGTATTTTTTGCTCTGCATGCAATGTAGACATACCTTCTATGTCTGAACAATCTCATTATGATTTAGCTGAGCTCTGCAGTACAGTAGTTAGGCCCTCATTCTGCACTATCAAAGTCAACAGTCATTTTTCCATCAACTTCAGAAAGCGTAGAGTCAGGCTTGTAACCATAAACATACTTCTACTAACAAAACATTTGTTTCTCACATAAAGTTGCATCAGTTCAAACACGAATTTTGCGAGCGTGCAGATTGCGTACAAATGCTTAAAAAGACTGGTTCAGAATCTTTCTTATATATACACACACAAGTCCATCTGTCACAGACAGGCAATGTAATTCTGAATCACGAGCTTGCTCAAGTTTTTGGTAGTGTCCTGCACACTTAATTAAAAAATAAAAAATAAAAAAATAGTTGCCACAATGGATTTCTGACCATTCCAACTTGCACATGGATATGGTCTCTTCTTGCTGCATCCAGTATGTGAAGTTTCACAGTTGCTTCTCAAATGCAAATACCAAGTAAATACCTAAAAAAGAAAATGAGAGTATCTAAAGATTCAGTTTCCTTGGCAACTTAAGTTTTCAAAATGTAACCACATTGATATTCTGACGAAACATCCTGTTAGCAAGTCACTGAAATTATAAAAAATGTTTGGGTTTCCTAACAAGTAAGTCTAGCATTCAAGTCCAGCATACCTTTACACATTTTCACACAGAGGTAAGAATGCACAAAAGCAAAATATTTTAAGTACTGCAGATACAGTTAATGCAACATTAACTTCAGTTAATGATATTAACTGAAATGTGAATGGAATTCATAAATTACTGTGCAATGCTACACATAACTAACATTCATTGACACATAAAAAGTCACATGCAAGTAAGTTAAGGCTCCTTCATATACATGATAATGGACAACAAAGGGTGAAATTATCAACTTCATTTTAATTGAAAAATGAATAAAAACATGACACATTAATTTTGATGTTTTGTTTTGGTTGAGGTGTTGTTTTGTTTTTTTTAATTCTGACAAACAAAGAAGAAATTATGGCATTTCCTCAAGTCCAGAAAAGCATAATTCTGGTAACAGATACTTGTACAGTCCACATCAGCACCCTGGGAAAACTCTTACTTGGCATATAATCAAAGCCAGCTATGTTGGATGTTCTTACACTCCATACCAGACAAATACGTTAAACGAGCTATTTGAGGCCATGAGTCTAATAAACATTTATGGATTTCCACTTGAACTCAACTTTTATTTTAATGCATGAGGCGTCATAGCTACACTGCAAATCTTTCAAGATGGGCCTATCACACATTCCTCAGCAACAAAGCAAAGTTCCATGTTAATGAACAAGTTGTGCTTATAGCCAGAAGCTCTGTATTCCAAATCGTTTTGAAAAAAGAGATTACTTAGGTAACACAGTAATCACTAAAGTTCTAAAGATATAAAAGTCCCTCTCAATTCAATTAATAGTTTACAAAATACTCCTACATTGCTGGAATCAATGTCTTCCTTATGATTCATGCCTTTTAAAATTTGTTAATAATTAAAGACTGAAGATTTTTTTTATTTGAGAATTAATTTATTTTAATTTTAAGCATTTTTTGTTTGCTTTTAAACCATTAAAACAAGATGAATAATGGTCTGCAAAAATGCAAATCCTGGTTGGCTGCACTTACTCAGAATTAACTTACAATCTCTCCAGGAATCAATTTGTATCCTTAGAATTCTCAGACCCCTACAACTGAGTTTTCTTGAAGTCAACATTGGAAAAATCCAACATTAAAAGTTTTCCATGGCACATGCACAGAAAATTTCAAGATATATTTAACATCTTTGGGGTGCCCGAGGCACTGAATTTTCTTTTCTCTTTATAATCAAACACCTCTTCACCAGTTTTAATTGCTTCTTCATGATACATATATCACTATAGGCACAGAGTAAAGCTCTGGTCTTCCCCAAACAGGTCTGTGTTATTTTTTTGTACATGTATATCCCAAGTGGAGTTTGTTTTCCACTTGACTGATAACAGTGTAATATCCAAGTGTACCATACAGAAGTGTAGTATTTAATCCTCTAACACTAGCGAAATAATCCTTTAACACTGGCTTCTATTTTTCATACATCCCAAGTACAGCATCCCAAAACTATTGTAGCCCAAAAGTTTGCATGTTAGAAGATATTTAAATAAAGCAAAATTTGAACCTATTTTATACATTTCCTTCCCAATTTCCTGACATGTGTGCAATACATAATCTATACATAAACATGCAAATTACACAAATAGTATATATTTAAAGTTGTTATTTTCTTCCATAACAGGCTGTTTTACACCCTTTCCATAGCAGTTATTTAGTCACTATTGAGTTTTCAAAATATTACTTACTTGTTGCTTCCCATTCAGACTTACTCAAGGTTCCCTAGAAGGGGACAAAAAAAGTCGCAGTTTCAACAAAAATGAGGAAACAATAAAACACGGATTTAACTCAGGATAATCAGTCTTTCATTGGCCAACTTCTAACCACCCACACTGACTGGCTATTTAAGAACTAGAGCATTACTTTAGACCACAGTTACTTACAACTCAAATAACCACAAGGGTAGGGAGTTGGAAAACCCCAAATAATGGAACACACCTAAATCACACAGACACAGGAGAATGGGCAAACATTCTGTTGGTCTGGATGCCTCTGTCAAGCAGAGCACACTGGGTCCATTACCACATATCAGTGTGACTTGACTGGCTGAAGCTGCTGTCCAGCCTGAGATACCCAACACTTGTGCAGAAGCCAAGAAAAGGCCCTCTATCATGGGAGCTGCTACCTTCCACAGGAACACTGCCTGCCTCCTCCTAGTACTTCCCCTCGGCCCACAGAAACCCTTTTTGCAAGAGACTAGCTCCCAACCCAACTCACACATTCTGAAGAAAGAGCCTGCCTTCCAGCCCAGGAAACCTACTCCCAGCTCAGCAGATCCGATGACATCAGGGCAAGTCCACAAGTAAAAAGCTGCTGTCGTTTACCCGATTGATTAGAAAAATAAGGTAACAAGCTCATTTTTTGCTCTGCCCACTCTATCCCCCTTCCATGAATTCTCACTTGGGGCATGATTTAGCCCATATGCTACCCACTGATCAATTCCAACTAAATGGCTCATCTTTTAAAACAGCATCTGGCAAGAGATCTTTGGTCTGACTTGGCCATTCTCATGTTCTTCAGCCTATTTCTTGAAAGAAACAGTTTTCAAAGTTTTTAGATTTCAAATATTGAAAGTAGGTTTCTTTTACTTCTTGATGCAGGTTTTTTATATACCCTCAAGAATTCAGAACACGAACAGTAGAGAAAACACTGATTAAAAAAAGAAAAATCGAAGCGGAAACACTTGAAGGTCACCAGCCCCATTGTCATATCTATGACAATGAAAAGGATGATTTCAAATATATCTGGTGTCGTGAGCAAAGTTTTCAACTTTCCCATCAGAGGACTGAAACTACAGGTTTAAATCAGTAGTGCAGAGGTTCAGAAACTTAAGAGGATTCTTCAGATTAAAAATAATTAGAAAGAATAGCTGCTAAGTAAGATGGAAAAATATCTTTCTTTTTGCACCTTTACAAATTTCTTTACAGCTACCAAAATAAGTGATTTTGATTCTTTGAGCATGGGTTATAGATTAGATGAACTCCTCAGACCTGCAGCTCTACACTTTTTCACTTGCAATGAGATATTCATACTAACTTCATTGCAGTTGAAATGTATAGGGCATCACATCCTGATCCAGATCAGGACCTCAATTGTAGACATCATTTACTTCAGTGAAGTACAAGGGAACCTACCAATGGTAACTTAGCCTTGCCATCTTTGATGAACTCTTTTGCATGGTCATAATCATCAGGTTTATCAGAAACAAGCCTGGAATCACCAAGTGTAGAATATGGCTGGAGAACATAAGAAACACAAGAAAAAACATTAATTGCATAGTGAGATACAATAATCACATCATTCATGGGTTTGTCACAACATAGTCCAGAACACTAGTCACTAAGTTTTAAAGATTTTAACTTCAGGTCTCTCCCTTTTAGCAGCCTGAGGAACAGGTCTGGTATTCCCTACTTACCAGAAAATCCAACACTAAGGATTCATAAATCAAGTTTTATCCTCACATCTCCAAAAGAGGGGAAATAGAATAACTATAAAAATTCTCCTCTATGTACAGCTTATTATGAGCATTACCTAAATATGCCTTCTTTAAGAACAGCAACTAAACAAACAAGAATCTCTTAAGCAGAAGTACTAAAAAATGAGCAACTGTATAATTTCAAGCAAAACAGTTAAAATGCTTCAGTAACACAGGAGCTGTAACAGAGTATATAGCTGATTCTTAAACATAATATATATTAAGGATGCCACTTCCTAATGATCTGTATGTAACAATTCAGTCCTCAATTTTAAATGGCAACTACATTAAGAAAACTCTCACTTTTGTAAGAAGGAAGCTGCTATGCCAAAGGCTGTGTCACCATGCTACTGCCAGTATGAGCCCATACACAGGACCACCAGTTTCGGAGCCAACAAGGGCAGTCAAGTTGTAGCCTATGTGACTCAGTCTAAGAAGTCACCAGATACTTGACTTGATAGTTTTATGCTGAAGATTTCTACTGTTTGAGGAAGGAGGGAAGTATAGAGAACTTCCAGTAAAACCAAAGCCTCAGAGGTGGCATGAAAAGCTTCTCTGAAGCTATTAAGTCATCCAGGCCAAGAGCCTGAGGATAAAAAAATGCAAGAACTTTGAGCAAAAATACAAGCTAAGTTACAGTTAATTACCATTTTCTTCTACAAACACAGCCTGTTCTCTTATTCCTATAAAGATTCCTTACTGTCTTTTTGCTCAATATTCCTTACACAAAGATCTATCTTTTAGTCTCTCTTTGCTGAGGAAGGAATAGTTTACAGTCACCACTATCTGGCACCTGGCATGATTCTTGTTCTTCTGTTTCCTTCATAAAATGAATGCTTGCCTCAAAATTGAAATATTATCTTCCAAACTTGAATCACTCGACTGGGTGCTGGTGCCCAGGTGATGGCAGTGACAGCTGCAGAGGTCAGCCTCTCTGAGGACAGACAAAGCCAGTTCCACCAGCTCCAACAGAGCCACCACTGGGCACAGCTGAGTGAAGATGAGCCTGGGAACAAGCAGTAGCCGGGACAAAGGTGTTTTTACGTTTGCCTGTGTTTCTCATCATTCTAGTATTTTCTTTTAGCCATAAATTAAATTAATCTTCTCCAAGTTTACTCTGTTTTGTCTGTGACAGTAATTGCTAAGCAATTGCCTTGAATTTATCTTGACCCACAAGGTTTTTTTCCCCTATTTTGTCTTCCCACTCTGCTGGAAAGAGGGAACAAGAAAGCAGGTCGGTGGGTGTCTGGCACCCAGTCAAGGTCGACTCACCACAGCAACACTTCCAGTCCAAGGAATTAAATTCTTTCTATTGGTACCTCTTAATTAATTGCAAAATGTTCACAGTGGGAACTACTGCACAAATAATTAGTAAGATGTAAAATGCTATTAAAATGAAACAAATAAACTTCAAATTTACCTCCAAGGCCTGCATTCTCCTTAACAGCATTTTATGCTCCTCGTTCTTGATTTTTTCTTCATAGAATTCCCGAAATGTCATTTTGTAGACTAATTTCATACCATGCTTCTTCGCCATTCTGTCAAAATAAAAAGATTAGGGAAGCCAGAAAATTACTGTAGCTTTATTTTCAAAAGGACAATTTTAAGCCACAGCGACATCTTATGGTATTCAGCAGAATTACACTTTTTCTAGAATTATTTTTTTTTAGGTAAGACATTTGATGAAAAAAAGGTGCAGTACCACCACAAATCAGGATAACAAAAATCTACAGAGAAGTAATTTACAAACATTTAACAGAAAAGTATCTCTTCCTCCTAAACACAGAATTTGCAGGCAGACTACAGTCTTTTCCCCACAGTATCTGTCATGTTAGATATTTAGAGAACCTCTTTCTAATTAGATTAAGTGGCTTGCACCACAGTTATATGTAGACACTGAGGACATCCAACACTGAAGTTACAGCTGTCAGTGACAGAAACCAGTATTTGTCATAGAGAACTACAAATGAGGTGGCTGAAAGTATACAGGCTTGAAGGAAAAGCTTAATATTGTTTAACCATCCTAAGCTTGAATGGCAGGAAAATCCCCAACACGGAAACATTTGTGTGTGCCTCAGGACACAGGCTGGAGAAGTCAAATCTGAGTTCACACAGAGGTTTTCTGACCAGAGCACCTTCAACTGAGTGCAATGGACAGATTACAGTTGTGGATAGAAATGCAAGAAACCTCTGCATTTGGAGCAACAACAGAAAAAAAATCTAAGAACTGGAAAATAACAAAATAAGAAAGCCAAAACATAATTTTCTGCAAGTATTATGTGAAGACATATAACCCAAACAAATGTTTATTATGCTCCACATCTTTCATCGTATAATGAATTCAAAGCTTAACTTACTCTTCCAGTAATGGAAAGTAAACCAAGAACTCAGGGACATCAACCACTTCTTCCAAGTGGAAATCATACTTGCAGCCAAATAAAGGATAGTCTCCCTTCTTTTCAAATTTTACATTGTACACCTCATTCCCAAATGAATTTGTTTCTGAAGCTTCAAGTCTCTTTCTGTAAAAAAAAGACACAAACACACATTAATCAACCAGTATTTAACAGGCAGAGAAGACTGTGTGTAAGAAGCCTGAAGTGTTTCTTCCCAGGTACTAGAGCTTTCAGCGATCTCTGTAGTTTTCCACCTTCTTCAGCTAATAATTAACAAAGCAGCATGCTAGGTTTTAACAGTTTATCATTCCTATACAACATAAGGAGGACTAAATGGACCTCAGAGATTAACCTTTAGCCTAGACACAGTCTGCAAGGACAAGACAGGCTTCTTGGAACAACTACAAAACCCTGACAGTTTTTCCCCAGGCTGTGGCCATTTTGCCATTATTTAAGTCACTACAGAGAACTAAAGTGTATGAAGACCTATACTCTATACCAGAAGGGCCATGGGTGCAAAAGACAAGGATTAATATTGATTTATTTACCTGTTTGAGTCAAGTTCATGAGTAAGGTATTTCTGACTAGAATCCAAAATTGTTGCAAAAAATTGTTCGCTCAAATGTATTGGGGCACTGCTTGAACATCTATCACTTAATAAGGCTTCACATACTTTTGAAAGACTAACAGAATATGAAAGTACTTACACAAGTTCAAAGCTATTTGGAGTTGTGCCAATGAAATAACCTCCAGGAGAGAGATTCCCACAAGCATTTTTAAGCATCATGTCAGCCTGCTCATATGTCTCAAATGAGTAGTGGTAAACAAATTGACAGCTGCAAATGTCAAATTGCATATCTGGATCATTATATTTGGAAGACAAGAGATCCTGAAATAGATTAAAAACAAAAAAGCTACAGAAACAAGCATGATTCATTCAAATCTTCCAACAAATCTTCTCAGAAGAAGGAAAGGCAGTCAAAAATTCAAGGCTGAGAACAGGTTCAGCTTTCCCACAAACACACTGGAATGAGGTAGTTTCTGTCCCATGCCTGTCTCAGCAGGGCACTCTCACCCTGCATTTCGAGAAAGCAAAAACAGTTCTGGATATGAGACTGTCTCCTAAGCCTCAGTAATGCACCTGCTACTTATTACAGTAATTAAAATGGAGCTAGGAAAAAAAAAAATGGGATAAGCAAAATGTACAAGTCAAATCAGAGAAGGTCCATTACTTATTCTAGCACTAAAAAAACATTCAGCAAGGTAGTTTCCAACATCCCATACTGGCTCACAGAAACTCCAGCGGTAAGAAGTCATTCTATTACCCTTGTCAAGTAAAAGACACCAAAAGCGCCAGATTTATTATCTGAAAAAGACATTTAGGCTTCAAAAAGGTTACACTGTACAACAGCAGCAAAATGCCTCTAACTACATCTTAAGCAACTTTACGGTAACCCACATGAACTGATTCTCCTGGTCGTACAATAATCTGATCTTAAAAATATGTGTGCCCAAAATATCATAGCAGTACTTCCTATACTTCCTATACTTCCTTCAAAAAAGAATATTAAATCTCAAAAATACCACAAAGCATAGAAGCTGTACCTTGGTACTATCTGCTTGTATGAATTCTGCATCAAAAATATGCTCATTATATCGACATCGGGCTTTCATTTCTTCATATCGGTGCTTGCACTGTTGTACAGAAATGTCAGCGATATCTATGTATGAAAAGATAATTTTATTTTTAAAAGTGTGTAAGCTGCTCTCCAGACAAAAAAAAAGACAAGAAAACTGGAACAATTACTGGAACACAGAAGGTACAGTATGACAGGGATAAAAAACTAATCTTCAGTTAAAACAGTTCAGCTCTCAGGGATTCTCAATGTGTCAAGTTTCTGACAATATGCAATAAATTCACATAAGAACTTTGTAAGCAAATGAATTAACTGTATTTGAACACTGCCCACTAAAAAACACAAGAAAGAACTGCAAAATGTAGAAGAGGCAGAATTATTCCCAACAAAAGAATTTTATGAAATTTTGTATCTAATTAAATTTTAAGTTAACTACTACTTAGTTACTATGTTAACTACTAACATGACTACTACTACTTTCAAGTTAACTACTACTTTTTGATTATCCTTGCATTACTTTTGGGAAAAGACAAGATGGAATCTTCCTCCCAAAATCTAAGCAAATTATTCAAGCGAGATTTTTTTATTAGCTTTCAGCTCTTCCCCCTTTCTATGTCTGAAAATCTTTAGCTGTTTACAACTCCCAAGGACTATATTTTGTCACAACATTGTGGGATTTATTTGTTTTTTAAATGCAACCCTTCTGTGTGTGTTTGCAGAACAGTTAAAAATACTGCAAGAGATTAGATGTGGGAGAAAAGACATAAAATGCAAAATGTCAGTGCCACATTTTGACCAAGACAATCCAGAGCAATTGTTTGTTTCTTTAGTGGTGCTAGTTTTTATTTAGGAGTTGAACTGAAAGCTAAGTACACAGAAAACCAGTGATTCTTATATTTCTGATAGGAATAAAATCAATGTCTTTAGGTTAAAACACAAAATACGACTTTCTGATAAAAGGTGTTCATTGCATTCTTGGGCTTACAGAAAAAAAGGAAATAACATAATACTGGAGATATACTTGGTTTTCCCATAAAACAATGATGCACTTCCACTAGAAAGTTCTATCATCTTACCAGTACAGACTAGTTTTTTAATTCTGCCTTTTTTCCATTTCAGTAAGTCTCCACCTTTGCCACATCCTAGATCCAAAACAGTTATATCATTCTTCTTCTGTCGTACCCGGTCTATGAATTCACCTAGAAAAATAAGAAGGGGGAACATATATACATATTTGTGTATTTCACTTGTATAACACACAGAAGCCTAAAAGACCAAAAGGGTTTGGGAATTTTAAAACACCTCAGATCTTACCTTGCCTGTAAGTTTTCTTAACATTACAGACTTAAATGTCTAGAATGATGAAAGGAACTTTTAAAACTATGAAGAACATAATGAATACTTTCTGTGCTTACTGTGCTTTGCATGTAACATGACTGAAGCTCTGAACTGTTTCCCTGGCCAAGGCAAAACTGCACATGGCTAAACAACCACCCTGTGAATGAGTAGGGAAACAGGGTTCCCTTTCATTACCATTATAATGAAGGCAGATGTTATTTGAAAGTATGGGAAAGCCTTTTGCAGAAGAATAATAGCCAATTAAATGCATCAGCCACAACAACATCTCTTCCTGGTCACTTTACCAAATACATAATGTTTTCCACTAGCTCTCCCAGGCCTTGCAGCAACATTAGCTACTTGTTTGCTGTCTTTTTACCCTACGTATGCCAGTTTTATTTTCTATCTCCACTCTGCCTAGATTCTCTCTGCTCTGACTGATGTTGGCATATTATGTAAAACAGATCAGCATGCTAACAACTTTTCTTCACAGTAAGAGACATGAAATATGTTTTGATACAACTGCTATAAAGCCACACTGCTGAAATTCCTTATGACAAAAAGGCTTCAGCACAGGCTTCATGAACAGCTTTATATAAATCTAAATATTGCTTCTAACTGCTCTGATACAACACAACAAAAAGCAGCATGCTAAGACAAATGGTGCCAACATCTCCTGGCACAGATCCCTCTTTACAAACCTGTGTTGCTGTGCGATAATTTTCTTTGTTGGCAGATATTTGATGGTTTTGTTTTCTCACTTTGGAATTAATCTCTGGGACAGCAGATTTTGCCTTCTAATGAAAACCTGCTGATTCTTAAAGAAATACATCCTCTAGCTTTTCATCTTTTAAACCACTGACTGTGGATAACAGAAAATATTTACGTGTTGAAGTTTCCTGTAGAATTGTTTGACTGCTTTGGGAAAATGGCTAAGGAATTCCTTGAGCTAGATTTAAGTAACAAGAACAGCTAATGAACAGCTAGATTCTTTATGATTAAAAGCTGTACTTTTTCTCTTTAAAAACGTCACAAAAAAGAACAGTTTCCAGTATGATGATCTTCTTCTACTTTTCAAGCCAGTTGATCTTTAAAACCTTGGCATACATTTGGCACTCTAACAACACAAAACACTATCACAGAGATTCAAACTAAAAATAAATATAGACATTTTATTGCAACTGAAAAATTTACTATCTATTATGAGACAAAATGTCAATCAACATTGGGGAAATGAAAAAAGTTACATTTTGATACAAAAATCAGCTAAATTTTACCCAAGTCTATATTATCAATCAAGGAAGCTTACCAATGAGGACACTCTTTGTCCAATTATTAAAGTTCCGGAGGTAGAATATGCGAGACTGGCTACGTTTTTCCAATCCAACTTCTTGAAGTTCATTATAATGTGCAGCTACAGCTTGCCCATGGCCTACCTCATGCTGTAGGAATGACAGGAAGGAATAAACTCAAGCAGTGAATTCTTTTTATTACTTTTTCCATTTAACCAAAAGACACATGTTCACTTCAAGGACTTAAGAAAGCAAACAAGCAACACTATGAAGAGCGCCATCATTACAAAGAGATTTCCTATATCTGTCCTGGTACTCATGTCTCTTCGAAGTTTAATCTTCTTCTCATGGCTCATGGATGATACCCAGCATCTTTCCTTCACCAAAATACTTAACTTTCAGTTCTCCAATACTCTGGCCACTCTCAAAGAATCAGTTTCATTCCCCTTAAGCCTGGGACTGAAGAAGAGGAACTTTAAGCCTCTTCACAGAGCCTCTTCCAGAAATGCAGTGTTTTCATCTGACAAAAGTGTATAAACTACCAATTTAATCAAAATGCCAACTAGCTGATGCCACATAAAGCCCCACTGGGGATGGACCCCATTGCCAGAGCTTTAAACAGACCATGGTAAGGGAATTAAAGGAATCACTTGACAACATATTCCATCTAATGCTTAACAGGTAACTGTAGAAATGTCTCTGATTTAGCTTTAACTTTAAATACTCCAAGAAATTTCTGTCCCATGTTACACAGAGAAGCAGCCTACATCCAGATATTATGCTCCCAACATTTCTTCACCCTGAAAATAATCTTCAACTATATACATGAAATGAATAAATACAAAGTAACACAACACAGAGAACCAATGTAAATTTTGTGAGGCACAAAAGCATCTGAAAAACAGTACAAACCAGAAAGATGGATTCTCAGTTAAAACCCACAAACATGCTACAAAGCCCAGCCAGTACAAATTCACACAACCATTACAAGCATTCCCCCCAGCTGACTAGGTAAGTCAATAACCCAGCATCTTACTATTCAAGTAGCAGTTCCTCAAGGGAAAAGAAGGTTTCACTGATTTTAAGACAATATGTAAATCCTTCAGCGTTTCATATACTCCTGGTAACCTTCAGAATGAACACAAGACATACTTGCCTGGAATCTCCACGACCCCATTATCTATTTATTACCAAACTTGGCCGATTGATACTTAGAATATTTTGACCACTTCTATTCTTGTTCAGGGTAAGCACAGATGGCTCTCCCTGGATGGCAACTGAAGGCAACACAAGCTGGAATGGCTGACTTGGACAAGGGTCTACTCATACAAAACATTAACACATCCCAGCTGCAAACAGCCACAAGCAGTAACCCCCAGACGCTGGCAGATACGTTTAATCACCTCTCTCCACCCTAAGCTACACAAAAACTATGTATTTCTTATTAATTTAAATCTTATCCCACATTATTAAAAAGATGAAAGGGTTAATAATGTGTCTATCACAATGAAAGGCATCCTTTTACTTTACCAGACCGCTCAGCCATAAATTAACATCCTGGGAAAATTATGGACAGAGGAACAAAACATTAGGTCAAAGACATTTTCAAATTATACTTAAACATCCCAAAAGGTCAAAATTAGGTTGGATATTAAAGCATCGGTTTCTACAAGCTCAAAAATAATAAATGATAGCATCACATAAAACATTACCCTTTTCACCCTCCCAGTTAAAAGGGCACATATTTTCTGCTACTTCTCTAGTCTTAAAAAAATCTTAAATCCTTCAGTACTTCACTTTGCCGACAAATGGGACTTGAGTTGTATCACAGAGAACGCAGTTTGTAGAGTTTTGTGAGCTACACAATACCTTACAGACAAAATGAAAGGACAACGTTACCTTGTGGAAGAGCCTCCCAAGCACAGGTAACTACACTGACACACAGCACAACATACACCAGATCTGAGCTCACGATATAGGACTTGGACTAACTCCAGTAAACCCTACACTACATTACCAGATTGCTACCACACAGATGACAGAAGGACAACCTTCGAATGAGACTAAGCATGTGCTGAGACTATCATCTTAATTACTAGCCTCCTTTCTCTTTTGAGAAGCCCCACAAAATTTGTGCACCATTACTTAGCTAGGAAGCTACCCACATAGGTTGCTATTTGGTGTTCCATGCTGGTTCACATATGTTTAGCATAAATATTTTCAATCATTTCTTGAGCTAAGGCTTTGAAAAAAGGATTTGAAAACAGCTCAAAACAAATGATACTCACTGTTTTCTTAGGAGGTCCATCTTCAGAATCTAAATTCTTCCTCTTTGCTCTGCCAACCTGCTCACCATGACCAACTTCTTTTTCATTTTCAGTGGGCTGCACTGCACCTGAGGCAGAACTATCACCTTCACACACGAGACCTGAATTGGACTCTGAAGTACCAGGTGCTTTTTCCACTTCTTCAGCCAAACTCTTCTCTGCTTCCTGTTCTTCCGTCTTGGTTACATCGGCCATTTTTGACTGGTTAGTCTCCTTGTCCTCTGATCAAAATGGAAATCTATAGACGGGAAAGAAACAAACCAAGGAAGATTTTCAGTATTGAATTTCACTCACTCATGGTTACAATTGCCACTTTCAAACAGTGGCGTTACAAAAGAATAACGTGCTTTTGCCCTAGAAAACATACAGACTTCAAATTTGACTAGTTATTTAATAAAGATAGCAATAAAATACATGGAATTTCAAAGTATTCTCATTATAACAAGATCAAACTAAGTTAAATCTTTAGTCTTCATGTTTAAGTCTTTCCTAGGTACCTTTATTGATTCAGCTATAACATGCTTTTGAGACTGTAATCTCCCCTCTCTCCCTCCTTGTAAAAGGTAACCTACAAATCACTCTGTGGGTAGGAACACAAGCTGACAGGTCCTCTCAAATTAATAAACTCATTATTTCACCTGATATACTTTGAAATGGAGAGTTTTCACAAGCAAATTTTCATATCAAGTTGTGAATTTTCCAGTTTGTCAAGAATATCCACTATGCTCCGAGCTTAACCTCGAATATTCAGCTGCAACCACCTTTCTACATCTCTACAAATATTTTACATAGCCCCTAGGACTGCAAATCACTGCCACAAAGCCCACTTGGCCTGCAGCACACCCCAGCCTCCTTTACACTCTCTTCGAGAAGCGGGGGACCTACTTCTTAACGAGGCGCCAGGAGGGGGCAATTTGGCAACTCCTTTTCTGAAACAGTGGCTGAGACCCCTAACAAAAACAACGCACAGCCCACTGCACCCAGGTTCATCTCTTAATGCCAGAACACATCCACTACGTGGGCCGCCACACACAGACACCAGAGCAGCCTTCCTCAAAGTGCGGCTTATACAAACACTCTTCCCAACTACATCGCAGCACCGGACTCAGTTCCCGAAGCAGCAGCAGCAGCAGCGCTCCCTTCCTTATCCTCACCAAGCCGCTCCAAGTGGTTTGAAGGGCTCAATTGTTTTAACGACCCGACCTTCGCAACCGGCGATGGCCACCGAGCGCCCGAGGGGAGAGGCAACTCCTCCTGGGCAGCAGCCGGAGAGCTCCAAACGCTTGGAGCGTGGAGGAGGAAACGGGGAAGGGCGGGAGGGGGTGATGGGTCCGCCGGCCTCGGGACCCGCTTCCTTTCTTCCCTTCCCGGCCGGTCCCTCCCTCTCCCGGCCCGTGACGCGGCTGGGAGCCCTCGGGGCCTCCGCAGCCCTTAACCGGCGGCGCCCGGTTCTTTGCCGACCGAGACCGAGACCGCCGGGGCGCCGCCGCCCGGAGGGAGGGAGGGAGGGAGGGAGGGAAGGAGGGAGGGCGGGCGGCCCGGCGCTCTCCAGATCCAGCGCTCTCCCAGCCCGGCTCTCACCCGTGCCGGCGCTCCGCCATCCCTGTTTGCGGATGTGACGCCTCCTTCCCTCCTCCTTCCCGGTCTCCCTGCCCCGAGCGTCATGTCCGGGGGATGGCGGGGATGGGGGAGCGCACGTGCCGGGAGGAGCGGGCGGGAGGAGAGCCGGGGGCACTCGATGGGGGGATCCCATCGCTCCCTACAACCACCCGAGGGTTGTAAAAGGATGGGGGCCTGCAGTGAGAGGAGCGGAAGAAATGGCCTTGAGACGGGGGAGATTCAGGTTAGATATTAAAGAAAAAAAAAATTCAGTCTTAGGGTGGTCAGGCAACGCAATAGGATTGCCCAGGGAGGTGATGGAGTTGCCATCCCTAGAGGCATGAGGTTGATATCACAGGCGCAAGTAGCATCGGTTCGACTGGATGGTCCCTAAGGTCTTTCCCAGGAAAGAAGGCGGAGCCGCTCCGGGCTGGAGGGACTACGACTCCCAGAGGGCCGCGCGCGGAGGGGGCGGGGCTGGCGCCTGCGCAGGCAGGGGCGGCCGCGGGGCCTGAAGGTGATGGTGGGGACGGGCGCTACGGCACGTTGCGCGGGGCGGGCGGGGGTGTGACGGGAGCGGCGCGTGGGGCACCCGCGAGGAGCAGCGGGGACACGCGCGAGGTACCCGCGCGGAGGGGTCGGGAGCGGGAGGAAAGGAGGGTGGGAAAGGGGGAGAGGGAGCCGCCGGGTCGTGGCTGAGCCCCGCTGGGCTGCCTGCGTCTCCCTCCCGGCCGCTTTCGCTGTGCCCGGCGGTGAGGGATGTCGGCCGGGGCACCGGGAGTGGAGTGGGAGGTTGGTTTCGTGGGAGGAAGGTGAGGCTGTAAATACAGATGTGAGGGGCCTGGGTGTTCTGTGGTGGGCAGCGGCAGGGTGGGAGGGAGTGGATTTGGGGATGGGGTCTGGGGCTGTTGCGTCATTCCTGCACGGCACCGGTGTCGGGTGACCGCTGTCAGGAGGGCGGGGAGCGCTGGGGCTGTGCCACGGCAGGTTGAGGTGGGATATTCGGAAAAGGTCCTGTACGAGAGGGTGGTTGGGCACTGGAAGAGGCTCCCCAGGGAAGCGGTCACGGCACCAAGCCTGGCACAGCTCAGGGAGTGTTTGGAGAACGCTCTCGGGCACATGGTGGGAATCTTGGGTGTTCTGTGCAGGGCCAGGAGCTGGACTTGGATGGGTCCGTCCCGACGCAGGATATTCCGTGGTACCACTGGAGGCCTGTGGGTGGGTTGTGCCCCACGGGGGGGGTCGTTCCCGAGAGTTGCCGGTGTCGTGGCTTTTTCAAGTGCTTGAAGTGGCTGTACAAGTGTTTTATTGTCTAATGTAAGTTGTGGTTCTCGTCAGTAATCTGTTTTTGGTAATTAACTATATCTGGTGAGTCAGGGCTGAAAAGTCACCAGGATTTTTGTTAATGCTGTTAAGGGTTTATGTGGAGGATCACGAACTACATGTTCAGCATCACTTATGTCCATTTCTGAAATACCCTCTACCAGCTGTCCCAAAAGAGAAAACATTCCTTTGGACAGTAGTACATCAAGTATCCTAGAATTCCTTACCAAAGCCAGTTCTTAAACTGGAAGCGTTCCTCAATTTACCTAATTCCCGAGATTTCATTGCTGTTACAAGTGCAAACATAAAATGATTTTCCAAAGTTTTGCTGCTTTGAGAAGAGATAGGGGGCATGTTCCTCGCTTAGAATGTGTTTGGCTGCCTGTGCTATGAGCTTGTATGACTCGCAGCTGCTTCTGAATGGGAATTGCATGGACAGAGGGATAATATGTCCCCACCATCCATCTCCTGTGGGGTTGGCAGCAGGTGTTTATCTCCTTTTCTATTCCAGGGCTGTTTGAGGTAAGAAGGGTATGAGTGGCCTCTGTGGCAGCATTCTTGAGTTGCTTTTGCTGTGTGAGAAGCACTTCCATCAGGGACTGGAAAAAAAAACAAACCCACATTTAATAATTTGAGTAGGTGGATATCAGGTGGCTTGCACATGGCAAAAACCCAGTAGGCAAATTCAGGCTGTTAATGAGTATGTAAGGAATGTAAGAAGTTAAAGATTTGGTTAATGTGACTTGACTGCAGATCTGCTTCACGGGCTCCAGCAGCTGCTGAGAAAGGTTTGATCCAGTTCTGGCTCTTAAAAGGTTCTGTGTAATTCTTCTGCAGTAGATGGTCTTTTCTCCAGGTAAACTGCCCAGGCTCTGTGTGTGTGCTTAGAGGTATCACTAAGAAACTGAAGGCTGTTTTTGCAAGACAAGGAGTTCTCAGTGTCCCCAAATCTCAGGTAAGAGACCTCAGTTTGCACCTTGTCCCACGTCTGGATCTGTAGGGAGTTCTGTCTGGTCTTGAAGATGTGGCCTCAACAAATTCAAGGACAAAAGCAGGAAAACCACTGGTTTTTAGAATGTAAAACTTCTACTTGAATCCAACAAATTCCTTGCCATCAGTTAGTCTTGCAAGTTGAAAAGACGATCCAACATAGATCTTTTTGGTGTTGATACACTGTGAACCCAGATAGTTGAAGATTAATTTATTTTGAAAGTTAGATGCTGAAGCAAATTCAGCATCAATCATCAATATTTCAGTGTTAGGAATGGAATAAAATGCTGAAAGAACTGAGAGCTGGGCCCAAATCACGGTTGAAATCTTCCTGGACAGTCAGGTGTCATTAGAATAATCAAAAGGATTTTACCTTGACATTCTGGTAGGTAACTACCCCTGGTTCCATCAGTTTAGATCAAGGATCAGACTTGGGGTCAGGGATTCTTAGTGGCTGTGATGTACCTCTGGTAGATTCTTTGACTTGAGACAAATGCATTGTGCAGTATGGTAGTAGCAACAGCAACAAAGGAATTGCTGAAGTTACAGGACTTTTTCACGATTTTTGAGTCTTTCATTATGGTACTTCTAAAAACCACAGATCATTGTGCATGTCCCTGTCATTTTACTAAAATTCCAGTAAGAGTAAAAAGTTACTCAGTTAAAAAACCTTTATCATCTGTGGTGATTCTTTCCCTTCCTAAATTCAGTTCAGTCTTGAAGGTACCAGTACAGGTGTGTTAAGTCCAACATATGATGTCGATATCAAGTCGAGAATGTATCACTTCAAACTGTCAGGAAAATTATTGGTATTGCCAGGTGCTGGCAGGCCAGATTGCTGGGCTTATTTGTGTCTGTCCTCTCTCTTTTTGTAAGGACAGAAGCCACCTCTCCTTTTATGCTCTGGGATTATACAATAGAACTTCACTCTGGTTGGAACAGTTTCCTCTAAACATCTCCAATCCTTTCAACCTCAGTGCCTTCCAGCACTCAGTTTTTCCCTTATCCTCTTCAAACTGGATACCTACTGTATTTCCTTTTCTTTAAAAAAGAAAAAAGAGAAAATATTTTGACACTGCTCCTTCCAAGCAAATTCCTGTGAATGGTAAAACGAGGTCTTGTTCTGTTGGTGCTCATTAGAAAATGAAAGTGACTCTTAGCTGGACTATAAATTTTAATTCCCTGGATCCACTGTTTTGTCTTGTCCAAGAGCTGACCTTGACCATGTGTAACAATTCTTACATAAACAAAACAAGAAGTTGTGTGACTGCGGTTGTAGCCTTGTAGTGTTGCAGCAGATGATCGCCTGCAGCTATTTAGAACCTGCAAAGTCTGTCCTTGAAGGAGGGGTATGAGAGAAGGGAATATCTGGTGCTCATGAACAAATTATAAAACAAAGCAGTAGCTTTTTTTCCTAATAGGTGAATTTTTTTGTTTGTAAATAAAAGTACATGAGAGGCTTCACAGCAGTTCTGGGAGTGTCTTCCTCAGGTGTCTGGTGGAAGGTTTTGGTAAGACGTGGTGGCCCTTACCTTTTAACTGCAGTGGTGGTGCTTTGCCCCAGCATGTGCCAGTTAACTCTTTGCTCTTGCTATCTTGTGGATTTAAAAAAAAATGGCTTTGCTGACATTAAAATTAGAGAACATCTTTTGCTGTCTCAAGCCCTTGAGACAGTCCTTTCTGCTGAGGGATGTTTCTGTGCTAGAACACCAGCCGTGTAGGTGCTTTGTAGGTGGCATCTGGCAGAATGCAGTGAGCTTTCAAAGGTTGCAGTCACCGAGTTCCTTTCTTGACCTGAACACAGCAGTGTAGTAAAGCTGCTGCTTCAGACTGTGAGGAGGAATGTTGTCCCTGAAGTCCCATCAGAGCTTCTGTTGCTTAAAAGATGGAGCTCCGAGTCTGGTGCACTTTTGGACACTTGTAGATGGTGTCCTTTTGTTGTTTGCATGTCCTCTGTTCAGAAGATGCAGTAAATTGAACAGCAGGCAAGAAGGTTTAGACACTCAGGTGTCAAGACCTTAATAAAAATAATACTTCTTTCCTAAAAATTGTTCACATTCATATGTAGAGATGTTGGGAATAGCATTTACTGAAAATTAGATGACTCTGGTTTTGGGCATGTGTGTGTGTGTGTTCTGTAAATGTTATGATCAGCCTTTTCACACATAATTTTTCAAGATATTCTGATTGATGCTGCACATATTTCCCCATATGGAGAAGTCTGAATTCACAACAGATAATTCAACACTTACTTTGAATATTTAGAAAAGATTTATACTGGAAGTGAATGTCTGCCAACAGAAATTCTGCTGAAAGATGAACGTTCTGTATTTTTTGCTGGGAAAAATGACAGCTTTTCAGTGTTGGAAAATGTGAAATAAATGCAGTGAGAGAATAAAAGAAAAAATCTTGAACTTTTTTTGCTTCCACTGTGAATTCTCTTCTTATGGAAGCTGGGATGTTTTTTCTAGTTTCATGCTGGTTTGCTCTTATTCCTACTATGTTTCTAATTGTGAGGCTTCTGAGTTTTTCCTTGAGGGTGTTTCTTGGAAGCCTTAGAAGCATTTTGGGTAAATTGCATGAGTGAAAGACTTGGTACTTGGTGGAGGTTGCTGGTTTAAGCGTTCTGTGAAATTATTACATAATATCAAATGCAATTTATATGCAATTATTGCAGACAATACTGTTGATTGCTGTTGTGTTATGGAGAGAACAAACACAAGACCTGTAAAGATCCAAGGTGGCAAAAATGGTGTTTATCAAGGCTAGTAAAGAGACAGGTTTGGTAGTCACCATGGAAGGTGAGGCAGAAGGCTGTACAAAGCCAATTCTAAGATCTAAGTTTAAGCGTATTTGTAATAAATGCCTTTTATAATTAGCCAAGATAAAGTATTTGAATACTTAAGTTCTCATTCTGTGGTCTGGTGTGGTGGGTTGACCCTGTCTGAATGCCAGGTACCCACCAAAGCCACTTTTATCACTCCCTTCCCCAGCTGGGCACAGGAGAGAAAACACAACAAAAGACTCGTGAGTTGAGATGAGCACAGGGAGAGATCACTCACCAACTACCCTCATGGGCAAAACAGACTTCACTTGAAGAAGTTAATTGACCAATCAAACCATAGTATGATAATGGGAAGTAAAACGAACCTTGAAAACATCTTCACCCCTGGCCCTGCCAGGAGCCCACTCCTGTGTGAGCTTCCCACAGGCCCTTGTCTCCTTCAGGCACCCACCTGCTCCAGCGTGGGGCTCCTCCCTGGGCTGCAGGGGGATCTCTGCTCCGGCAAGGGCTGCAGGGGGCAGCTCCCTCACCATGGTCTGCACCTCACTGTGGCTTAGCTCAGTTCTAGTGCCTGGAGCATCTCCTCCCTCTCCTTCACTGCCTGGTGTCTGCAGAGCTGCTTCTCTCACATATCGTCACTCCTCTCTTCTCTCTCCGCAGTTGCTTCCACACAACAGTGTTTTTTCCTTCTTAACTGCTTATCCCAGAGGCGATTCCATCATCACTGGTGGGCTCAGCCTTGGCCAGCAGTCGGTCCATCCTGGAGCTGGGTGGTGTTGGCTCTGTTGAACGTAGGGGAAACTTCTGGCAGCTTCTCAGAGAAGCCACCCCTGTAACCTCCCGTCTACCAGAACGTTGCTGCACAAACCCAATGCATCTGGTCAAAAAGGTTGAACTTTATTTGGGTGGTCACCATCTGTTTTACTGAAATCATAGTATCTGCAGCATGTCTCCAATTGTTTCATTACATTTTTCAGGAAGAAATATTTCATTTTCATTACAGAAGCTGTTTAAATATTATAATCTTAATTGTAATATGTCAGGGAAGTGCTGAGTGTCCAGAAAAATCATGAATGAAAAAACAAGCTTGGCTGCCAGAATCCGAGTTCTGAATAGCAGGAAGTCTCGAGCAAGCTGGAGTTCAGTTTTTGTCAGTAACCTGTTATTGATGGCTCTGTTAGTGAAAAGAGATGTGCATAGCAGCTCTGAATTCCATAAAGAGAGAGAGCAGAACCTCATAAAAGAAATATCTGAACTCTGAACATAGAACTAATATTTCTAATGCATTTCAGCGTGTGTTAAAATGTAGAGTAAGAGCTCGAGATGCTCAGTGGAAGTTGAAGGAGGTGTGGAATCTGTCAAATAAAATTCAGTGTACTATTGAGAGGGAAGATCCTAAGAGAAAACTGATCTTTTTGTTTGTGTTTTGGCATCTAACCCATCATCAGTTCAGTTATGGGTTGTTTTGGAGGTCTTTTCTGAGGAGGTTCGGAGCCATCTGCAGATCTGAGTCTTGCTTATATCAAGTACTTTTTGCAGCTGCCTTTGGTTATTTCGTAGGAGCTTCCCACTGCTTTGTAAACCACAGCACGACACACGTGCCCCCACACCTCCATGTCAAGGGCCCTGTGGTTGAAAACCCTCTGGCAGAAAAACACAATTGTTTTGAGGGGAGTTAACTGGTGATACCTTGGGAGATACAAGGACAAAAGAGGCTGTTAGGATTGAGGAACTTACTACCAAGAGTGGAATAGAAAGGAGAGAGAGTTGGATCTGATTTTGATCATTAGTCTGAAGTGAAAGGTCATGTGAAGAAGCAGATGAATACAGTCCCTGTTTTGAACTAAAAAAAGACTTCTTTGAAACCTTTTTTAGCGTAGATATAGATGCTTGTTTTCAAGCTTAGTGAAAGTCTATAAGCATAACTTCTCTAACTTTCCTATTGCAGTTATGTCTGTAGGGTGACAACTGGACAAAAAAAATCTAAATCTATAGTAGTGAAAGGCATTTTTTTTCCCATTGCCTTGATATGTGCCTATACTTTGAGGGGCTCTGGAACCAACATAGAAGATGATCCAGCAAATTCACATTTGTTGGAAGGAATTACAGAGAGTAGAGACCTTTTGTAGTACAAGTTGTACTTATGTAAAAATTCAGTAGAGGGCAGAATGGAACTTGTGAATGAAGGAACCGGCAGAGCACTGCAAACCAGGAAAGCTGCAGTTATCAGATGGAATAGCACCAGTGATTAAAAACATCGTTCTGAAGAGCAGAAAGCACTACAAATGATTGAGATACTTTCTGTTAGAAGCATTTGAGAAAGAACATTCACACTTTCGTATAATGGTTGGCTACCTGCAATGTTAAGATGTAATATTTTCCAACACAGAGGAAAAAAAGAGTGACCACTGTCATATTGCCTTGGTGCAGATCAGCTGTTAATGCTCCTGTTTAGCATTCCAGATGTCTGAGTCAACACACAGACATTGCCTTGGGTTCTCCTGCTTTATTTGTCTTCTGAATCCAGTGTTCAGACTTCATACATGTCTGCAAGATCTTTTATTCTTCCTAAAGCTATTTCTTGTTGTCCTTTTTAATACCCGTGTATCAGAAGATTGTAGTATTAAAGACTGGTCTGAGTGCAAGGACCCTGTGAAGGTTTATTCTACTTCCTAGAGTTTGCTAAATTTGTTTTAACAAGAGTCGTTTAGATAAGGGTAAATTTTGTTGACCTGTCTCTATTTATATCAGTATTGAATTGTAGTAATGTGATCAACTTAAAAAATTATAGCGTAGCATTTACTAAGTGAAGCTATCATAGAGGTTAGATATGATAGAGGTAGGGTGGGGCTAATGTTTTAGGATCATTTCTCTGCAAGGGTTTTACTCTCTCATTTGTTTTAACATTATTTCTCACCAAGATTTAAGTAAATTTCACCGTGATTTATTTTGCATTACTCCTTTAACCTAAAATGTGGCGTTATATTTTTAGACAGTTCTGAATGGCAGACAAAACTACACAGCTAAGGATTCCTGAACTTTAAATTATAAGCAAGATTCTTATTTTTGAATGAGTAACAAATAGTATTAGTGACACTGCAAAAGTAGTAAAGGTCAAAATACAAATTCTAAGTCACATTCATTCATACACTCAAAGTACTGATACAAAGCATAAAAGTCCCTTTATGCTGCCATTTTCCCATCCATAGTTAGTGACTCCATGCTATGCCAACACATTGAGGTTACCAAGAGGTTTATAGTTATATTTTTCATTGAGTTTAGGTAAAATGATGCTTTGCATGCATTGCACTAGTATTACAATAATTTTAAAATGTGTTCCCAGATTTTTTATGTTTTCAGTTCAGTTTTTTTCTTTTGGTTTATAAGCTTGGCAAGATGTTGGTTTTTTTTTTCTTAATAGAGTGTCAGTTCTTGGAAATAAATATTTAAATCTGAAAACTTGATTTTTTTAATTATATTTAGTAATAATGTAAGCAGTAGGGTGGGGTTGTTTATTAAACTGAGTGAGTGGCTTGGATAAGAGCTCTATTTGCTTTTAATGCAATCTGAGAGATGAGTTGAAAAGGTTTTCTGAAAGCTTGGTTTGTTTCCTTTCAAAATTCTTCTCTGTCTGCCACACACAGCCCTCCAAGTTTTCTTGATTTTGAACTAAAAATGACCAGAATGTAAATTAATTATCTGATTTCATAGAAAGGCACCTTGGGAATGGAAAAAGCTCATGGATTTTCATTGGTAACTCTCCTGTGGTATAATTAACATTCTTTTTCTGAATAGTAACAAAACAAGTGAAAGTGCTTTAAAGTAATCCATATTTACATATTGTGTCCAGAGTGTTTCTGGTATAGCTCAGAAAATAAACCAGTGTTCTCTATACATACTATACCCTCAATTCCCTAAGGTGCTTTCTGATCTCTTTTACAAAAGAAGTTACACTAAGGTTTTTGCTGTCTTATATCCAACTCTGTTCTCATGTTTTAATTTCTCTAGTAGCTCAAAACACGTTAATTGTAACAGGGTAACTTTTTTTAATGCAAATTCTCCTGATGAAAATTTCATCTGACAGTATCTGTGGTATGATTTCTCTTTCCAACAGCAGGTCTGCAGTAGCCTTTGCTGTTCTTATATGGCCCAGGCTTGTTATTTCTGTGTTTTTGAAAGATCCCGTTTCTTTTTTGGATAAAATGTTACCACACATCCAAGGCTTTGTGGTAGTCACAAAGACCAGCTCTGTGACATTAAAAGGTACTGAACTCTTGTCGTCAGGAACAAAAAGTAAGTCTAATACCTACTTCCTACTTACCACTGGTAAGTAGAGTAAATGCAAGAGCTTGGGCGCTCCTGCAGGATACCAGATTTATGCCAAAGCTGATCTAAATTCACAGTTCACTAAACAAAGCCTCCAGCACTGTAATGAGAAGCTGATCTATCCTTTCCCTTAAGAGGTCACTAGGGGACTCTCTTTATGTCAGAGGCCTTGGAAACAGCTTGCCATGAGACAGAGGTAACTTCAGGAACTAAATGGATGTCCAAGAATCCCAAGCAGAAGTTTATCCTGAACAGCCAAGATCTCTACAGCTCAGTTTACAGCCAGCTGGAGATACTATTAAATAGTTATCTGGGATATGATGGTGCTGAAGAGGAGACCTTATCCCACAAGTGTTTGTATAATCATTTCATGGCTTGTCTAACTAGTATCTATTCAGTCATGGACCACATGGGATTCATGGAGCAGAGAACAGCTATATTTGTCCTTAGACTTTTTTTTTTCTTTTTTGGTGGTGGCATTTTAAAGAGGAAACTAATACAGAAAACTGAGAGGCTTTAAAACACCTTTCCCCTTGGTCTTCTTTTCCCCCCCACCCCCAAATTCTCGTGCCACAGACCAGGTGCTTTTCCACCTTGGTATCTGGAGCTTCTACCTTCTGTTCTTTTCTGTACCTTTGCAGCATCATGCAAGAGCATGAAAAAAATGGAATACACTAAAATAAAGAAGCAACTTCTGAAAAGTCACTGGGTGCAATTGTGGATAACATTTAGGTTACTGTCCTGACTTCCTTAGAATCCAAGTGGCTTTAACGGCCTGAAGTTACAGAGGCAATTGTGTAGCTTGTATAGCTCCAGTAATTTCTTAGAGAAGTATTACGCTTAGAGAATACAATTGTGTCTTAAATCCATGGGCTGACACGCTTTCTGCTGCCTGTTGAGTGCACAGAGTACTAGGAACTTCCTTTCACTAGTTTTGTCTTGAAGGACATGCTTCTCTATATTCATTGTATGTTTTAGAGGGATGAAACAGTTTCATAGTTATTTGGACCTCCAGCTGAATTTGTTGTGCACTTTGTCCTGTTTATATTCGACAAACCAAATAATTAAAATACTACAATTGAGCAGCTGCACCCACTGCCTCTTTAAAGATATTTGTTTCTTTAAAATCAATTTACAGAGTATATGCTGTATTAATCTGTTATTTTGTTCATGTGCCTTTCCTGTATCATGCTGTAACCATTGTAATACTTCCCTCACTTAGTCTTGTAGTGCTTCTGTAGTGTAAGCCTCAGTTTACTGACACTTCAAAAGTTCTCTCCTTTGTTAATTTAGATAAGCAAAGCACATGCCTATGAAACACAGTCTAACCTTTGATTGATAAACATGTTTTCTTTTATTCTCTCAAGCATAAGCACTATCATATCTTTGCCTTTTCTTATGCATTAAGCTATTTTGCCTCTCCACATTTGTAAAGTAAGCTGTGGCACAGAATATTAGCTAGAACCATACCATATAGGCATACAAGGTGCAAAACATTTTCAGGATCTATTGTAGATTGTTAGAGAACCTTCCTTTTGACCAGCCAGGTCATGCCTCGTGGAAAAAAAACCCTTTCATTAATGAGTTTGAAGTCCAGCTTATAGCCCTGAAAGTTTCTCTGCTTTAAAGCCATTGGTGTCATTCTATTTTCAAGTCTTACATGGTACATGTAGCTCTGTAGGCAAAGGCCTTAAAATTCATTTACTAATCACAGCTGTGAGGTACTGACCAGCGAGCATTGAAAACATAGTGGTGACCCATTGCTCCTTCACACTGAGGACAGTGGAAGCCGTTTTGTACCCCAATGTTCTGCAGCCTCTGCAGTGAGTCAGGGGTGTTGCACAGTGGTAATTTCATGCTCTCAATAGGTGCTGGACATCAAAGCCTAGAAATGGTGCTTAGAGAAGTGCTGCTGTATATACATAAAATGTACATCACACAGAATGGGAGAAATGCTTGCTCAGTTTCTTGGTCCTGTACAGAAGAATGATGTCCTTCCAAGGCTATTGGAATGCAGTGCCCTGTTAATAATGTTAGCGACTCAAAATCAGAGTGCTCAGCTATATGGTGGAAATTTTCAAAGCTTGTTGGGAACAGATATTTTTCCATACAGTACCATCCACTGAAAATAGGTGAACAGTGGAAGTCTGACTCGAGAGCTCCCTGGTTCCTGTAGATGGGTATCCTTGGCTGAGTCTGCTGGCTGGATTTTGTGAAAATCAATTTCGGGCAGATGCTCAGTATTGTGTACTGTTGTGAGAAGGGAAAACAGTTCTTTGTGGAGATGTTACCTCTCAGGAAAGAATTGTGTTTTCACTGCTTCTTGTTTTGAAGAGCAATTGGATTTAAGAAGTCAGCAAGAATCTTTGCTGCTTGTAAGACCGGAGATACCACAAGCAGTTGCTGCTTGTCCTACAAAAGACTTGTTGAGAGCCAGTACCTGTAGCTGATTTACTGCTCCATAAGCAGCAGCACTTCTTGACTCCCAATGAGTTTATAATAAGACTGAGTAACTGCTTCCTTACATGGAGACACAAGTTCCTTTTTGCCCTGTTGATGCAGCACCTCCTGTTAGTACAAGTTCAACAAAAGTGAGTGTCTGTGCCTCACAAACAAGGTAAAGATTCCCAGGGAGTTTGAAACCATTCCTACCTTTCCCACATCAAACATTGTAATTCTAGTAATTGCTATTAAATCAAACACACCAATAACATAAAATTACATACAGGCAGGAATGATCCAACAGATGCATTTGGATTGTCAAACTTTCCTTTCTTGGAAGAGAACAGTAATTCACAGTTGAGGAATTTCTAAATTACACAGAAAAAAAATCTCCCATTAAATGTCTGTTTTCAAAGGGGAATTTATACCAAAGTTTCTTCACTAAGCTAAGGTTTCAGACTAACCAAAAAATCTTCACAGTGTTAGTTAGTTTGCTGTTGTTACTATTTCTCTAAANTGAATGATTTGAATGTTACAGCAATTAAAAATGGAAAAGCATCAGGAATGTTCAAAACTTATAACTAACTTAATTGGCACTTGTTACATAAGTTAATATCACTTTTTTTTTTGGAGGAAAGGAAGGTTTTGTAACGTACAGTCATCGTATGAAGGAAAAGAGAGAGTATTTCATTCACTAGTTCAAAGCATGTGTTTTCGGGGGGGGAAATTACTTCTTGATGTCTATGTACACCAAACAAAATTCCTTTCTTCTTGTGGGAAAGCTCTCAGTAGTTCTTTTGAATTTTCAGGAGTAACTGGTAAGTACTCAAAATCATAAAATTAACTAGGTTATCCACAGTTTTAAAATATTCTTTGCATTTTAATTTTTGGAAAATCATATTTCAATTTCCCTCGTGTTAATGTATAACATCCAACAATACCTTCCCCCTTCCTGGCAGTTATATACTGTCAGGTTTGTTAGTATTTGGGTTATTGGTTAAATATTAGTAATTATTTTTATTGGGTTTTTTTAACTGTATGAACTTTTACTCTTGGTTCAAAATAGTATGGAACAT
>VYZS01000923.1:74880-90814 GCA_013400695.1 Neodrepanis coruscans | reverse complement strand
AATGCCTTTATATGTATATATAGGGAAACGTGCCTGCATTTTTAACTAAAGCATAAGATTAATATTGAAAGTGTGTAAGATTAATGAGTGTCATGTACATACTGCTGTTGTCCAGTTATTGCTGTGTACCAAGTACATTGCTAACATCTGAAGCTCATCATCGTGTTGCTAACATGATGAGAGTGCTCATCTCCCCAAAACTTGCATGGATGTAAACAGCATTGAAATTATTAGTAAAAGCTAATTATTAAGAGGACATTATTAGTAAAGGGTACCTCAAAAGGTAAAGACAGGGATTTGGAGTCCTGATTATGAATTGCTAGCTAAGATCTTAATAGACCTTTTCTTTTTTGCTGTTGGCTTTCGGGATATTTCACCACTTCTCCCCCATTTCATCCCCAGTTCTCCCTCATCATTGGATTTTCATATCATTTACCTCACCTCACATAGCTGCTCACAAGCTGTCTATATACTTTCCCTTTTTTATTTCTGTTTCCTGTCTTTCCTGCTACCCACTGAAAAAATTGCTACTGTGGGCCAGACTTTTTAACTGGAAATTCAAGATTTATGTTGCTTAAAAAAAAAAGATAAATTCTAGGTTATTAGTATTCTAATTTTAGTTTCTTTTAGTTACAGCATGGGCCAGATACTGTTCTGGAAAATGGCATTTATTAGAAAAAAACTACTACATCAGTAGTAGTCTGCTAGTTTACTAGTTCAGATGAAAGAGATTTTATTTATCTGCAAATAGTTTTGCTAAATTTGCTAAATATGTTCAAATGTTTATCTCTGGACTGCTAGTGTTGTATATTTAATTATAGAAAGCATGAAACAAGGACAAGGATGGTGGCAAGGATGGAACTCTGACATCAGAATGCCTTACTGCACAAGTGTTTGTTTTAGTTACTCTAACCAGCTGGCATAATTGCCCTTTCTGGGAGCTATAGATCCAAATGTCATTCTAAATTTAGCTCATGTCAGAGGAATAAAGGTCTTGAGCTATAAAAATATTTTGCTTTGAGTGAATTCAGGTTGATGCTTACATCCAGACGTTTTAGACTGAGTGAAGATTACTTTTCTCAAAGCTCTAAAGCTGGCTGCTAGAGTAGGTATTTGGCAGATGAAAACAACTGAAATATTTAAGTAGAACTAATTATAACAAAGCTTCAGTTTGTCATGCCACAACAGCAGCACCCTCTTGAAGTGGAAAAATAACTTTCAGTATGACTGCTCATAATATGAGACTAAACAGTGGTTTGTGAAACAGCATGGTTGGTGCTGTCTTTCAGCTTTTACTAGGTCTCCATTTTCTACTCTGGGAATAGGCCTTCAGATTGTAGTTTCTAGTAACTGTTAGTAAGTTACTGCCTGTTACTGTTCTGATGCTAAAGTGCCCTCATGCTCAGAAGAATGCCTAAAAATTTAGGTAGAAATGCATAATGATACTAATAATACAGCATCTCTAACTATTGGAAAGTCATGTCTTCTATAATTATATGTAGCCTTCTACTGTAATATAAAGATGGGCTTCCTTTTTCACTTTGGTGCTGATGTTGGCTTCCCTGGCTTTCATACAGAAAGAAATTGGGATTGGAGCTCCCTCCACCCATCCTGACACCTTATATTGACAAGGTAGAACAAATGAGGACAAAGCTCCTGAGGTCTTGTCGTTATAATATGTTGTTTCCTCTTCTTTTGCCACATTCCATTTGTTTGATACATTTGGAAGTCAATGGAGAACATTGTCTGAAATTTTAAAAAGTAATTTTAGGCAAAACAGAATATATTTGAACCTGCAGAGCTGGAGCCTGAGTAGCTGTCTTACCACTTTTATATCTGTTTACCTCCAAACATAAACTGGGACACAGGTGCGTTAGAAGCTTCTCAATCCAACAGGGATAATATAAATGGATCACCTTTTGGAATGCTGCAAAAAAACATTAATTTGCCTGTATGTTCTGAAATACAAATCCTGTAAGTATATTACTTAGGTGAAAGAAACCACTTCGCTCTCAAATTACAAAGTTTGTATAATAGAGTTCAAGAATGGAAATAGTGCTCTAAATAACTCTTCAGGTTTCAAATTCCAATTTAAGTTTCCATTTTTCCTTCTCTTTTCTAGTGGCGTAAATGTTGTTCCATTCCTAGAGTTGATTGGCTTACCAGACAGCATAACAAGCATCCTGAAAAATTCCCAGAGTGGGAATGCACTAACTGCATATGCATTGTATAAAGTAAGTATAATTATAGTTTGTAAACAAACTCTAAATCTTGCCTGGTGAACTAAACAGGGTTTACTTGTTTACTGCAGAAAGAATTAATTAACTTTCTTTGATAGCTACATGTACTTGAGCATTCATTTCTGTGGTAAAAGTAGTCACATGCAAGCTGGTATGTGTTCCTTGTCTTTCAAGGAGTCTACCTGTGTTTCTAAAATAACTGCTTTGCTGTAGGACTATTGTCTGCTCTCTGAGACTTAATTACAGCTAAGTTATTCTTCTGTATCCCTGACATAATTAGCAGGGACAAAGAGGTCAAGTCTAAACAACTCACTGAATTCAGCTGGAAGTCCAGTTATTTTTATCCGAGAGGATTCTCTAGATTGTCTTCCTTCCTTAGTTGTCCATCGCTGTCAAGTATTTTCATTGTACATTTAATCAATTACTTACGTTCAGGTTTGGGTTTCTTTTTATCACTTTATATGTGCACTGTCTGTGTTTGGGAAACTCGAAACACATCAGATCATGCAAAAACAAGGTATTTTATTTGCTGTACATGCCACTACTTGTTTTGTTTACAAATATGATGTACTTCTTACCTGTTATTTAAAGGGGTTATTTTCCAAACAAAATGTGAAAATGCTGCTCTTCCCAGTTATTTCTGTGCCTAAAAAAGAGCAATAAATAAATGTGGTTAAATGTAAAGATGTTGTTATAGCTGGGAGATCTGTCAGTGTTGGAAGAAACTCAGTATTCACATACTGTCTGTTGTAAATTGAATTCTGAGATGCCTAATGCTCATCCCACAGGCTGCACAGGGAGGGCTTGTATGGTGCTGTGTTGGGGTTTTCTTTTGGAAGTCTAATGCCCTTGCTGGCTCTGTCAAAATACTTCAAGTAAAAGGTGGGCATTTCTGCACTGTGTATTGGCTTTTCTTTATAAATCAAAGGTATCTTTGGAATCTGACACTGGTCAAAATAAATTTTCAACATTAAAAATACCTTTTGGTGGATATTATTGTCTTGCTTTATTTATGAAGCATGTTCTTTGGTTTCTTTAAGATTGCAACTCCTGCCAGATACACTGTGACTTTGGGAGGAACCTCCATCACTGTTAAATACCTACGTAAAAGTGGCTACATCTCCACACCACCACCAGTAAAGGACTATCTGCAAGACAGGATGGAGGAAACAAAAGATAAAATTACGGAGAAGATGGGGGAAACAAAGGATAAAATTACGGAGAAGATGGGGGAAACAAAGGATAAAATTACAGAGAAGATGGGGGAAACAAAGGATAAAATTACAGAGAAGATACAAGAAACCAAAGATAAAGTTTCATTTAAAAAAATAAAGGAGTAGGAGAAATGCTTCATTTTTTTGGTATATCAAACTTAGCACTTTAACCCTTTCTGAGGCAGGATATGCAAAGTGCACTTCTGAGCTTTTTTCTTTTTTTTTTTTTCCCTTTGTCTGGAGACTACATTTGCTATGTGGATTTAAAGGCTAAAGTTCCTTGGGAGAAAGGTTGTGACAAAATCTCAATCTGCAGAAGGAAAAGTGAATCTCACATTAGAAGTTAACATGTCCATTGGTCATAGTGTTAACAGGCACTCTTCCCTCTTTTTTTTCCACACCTTTCTCCTCAAGATGGTTTCTGCCAAAAACCACTGCTTTATTCTTCTTCCATCATAATTTACAGCCATTATTCCACTAGACTGAACCTCTGTTAGATGAGAATGAAGATTTCTCTGTTGGGAAGGGCAGCACATTAAGGTTTTTAGAGCCTGTGGATGCAAGCCTCTTCAATCGTGATCATCTCTCAACTTGGAGACAGTCCATTGTCACTGATACTGCACGTGAAGGAATCAGTGGATTAGATACTCAGCCAGAGGGAATTACCTTGGCTCCGTTGGCTTCAATAGTTTACAGGTTGAGACTATGATTTTTTCTTGGACAGTGCATCTTTTCCAAAATCTCAACTGAAAACTACAGGAAGATGAGTTAATCACAGTAGCCATATTGTCAAGTATACTTTGTTTCCTAAAGTTGATTTACAGTAAAAAGTCATTAAATTAATCAATAATTGTATATTAAAAACTAGGATTTGTTTGTTGTGTTAAAGTTTACAAACCTGTTCTATTTCATTTTTGAAACAAAACCTCAAAAGATAAGTTTATTTGAGAAATTGCTGTACTAAGGGGCTTTTTAAACACATAGAAAGTTAGAGTTAAACCCCAAAGTTCCTCCTGCTATTCAGAAATCCCTCAGATTTCAGCAGAACAATCTGACTAAAATAAGCATGATTTTTGAGACAGTGATCAGAGTCTACCAAACTTTTTTCCCCCTAGATTTTCTTAAGTAAGTCAAGCAAACACTTATTCACACTTTTCGGCTGAAGTGCTGCCTCCGAGATGTCAAAAAGGACTAGAATTGAAATTGTTCTATTTGACTGGGAAGGCAAACTTCTCTTGGTCTTACTCAGATGTAGGCTACACTGAAGTGTGTTTTTCCTATTTCTACTACAGATCTCAACTTTATAACTACTCTGCATGTGTATGTTGTTTAACAAAGGTGCTTTTTTGCAGGGGGATATGGGGAAGCAACAGAGTTGGACCCTGAGCATTGTAATTGACTAGAGTAAAAGAATATAGCTAATGAAGCTCTGCCCCACTGTCCTGTTTTTATCGAAGTTACTGAGGGCCTCTCCATGTTTAAGTGAGTTGAACTTCATTAACTTAATTGTGCAGGATTGATTACATACTTACCTGCCTCTGTCCCCATGTCAAATAGTAACTGCAATCTAATGCCTACCTCACAGGGATGTTGTGAGGAATAATCATTGTATATTCAGTGACCTGAAGATGTAGAGTGCCATGTTTCTGATAAACATTATTAAAAAATATTTCTGTGAACTTTTATGATGCTGAGATAAGTACTACTGTAGGACTGGAGTTGAGATGCTATTTTGTTATTTTATTTTAGTGTACTTTTCCTAAAAGCCCACACACACACGCTGCTGATGTCAGCATTTGTTCTGATTTTCCACTTTCAGGGGCAGTGTTACCTCTGTCATGCAGCATCCTGCAAAGCCTGCAGTCTGCCCCAGTAATACTGCATGGTCATTCTCAGTCTGGTGCCACATGTGAAGCCCTCAGTGCAGCTGACAGGATACATCTCTTCTTTGCATGTGGCAGGGATTGCACAGGGGCATCTTAGTGTCTTATGATGAGTTTGTTGCTCTCGGGCATGTTCAAGCTTGTTCCTTACACATGGTACTCCCCTCTTATTGCCTGTTCCCCTTGTCCAGCGGGCCTGTGACCACTCCAGTGCTTACGTGATCCATCCTTACTAATGCCGAGTACAAAAGCTACATGCAGTTGACTGTCCAATGTGGTCATTTCTGCATGTCATAGAGACTATGGGCAAGTGCCTGCCTTCTCTGTGCCAACTGACTCTTTGGTCAATTTTACAACAGGAACAAGTTCGAGGAGTTTCTGGGACAGCCACATCCTCCACCCAGGCTGTCAATTACATGGGTTGTTCTGTACAAAGCAGGAGGGGAAATCTTCAAGGCTTTGAGAATCTTGACCTGGAGAGCTTTTATTACATTTAGTCAAACGCTTGGTTGTACTGGTGCCCTTGTCTCAAATTGGCCTCAGGTGGAATCAGTGCGTTGTTTCATTAGTGCAGAGACCACCAGGGCAGTTCCTGGGCCCCCCAGTGAACGAATGTTAGTCCATTGGGTGCCCAGCAGGTACCCAGCTACACTGCAATTGTAATGATAGGATGAAGTTGACTTTCATCTTGTATCTTACAAATTAATTTCCATAGCTCTTGCCATGATACTAGGGTGCAGTTCTTGTTATTGACAGTAAATCTTAGCATGACTCTGCATGACTGTAAGCCTGGGTCTACCCTGTTTTAGAAAGGCAGTGTGCCCAGGCTGTGCTGACAGGCTGGGGCAAGCAAGGGGGCTGCTGGGGACAACATAGGGTCTCTTACTGGTGCCCAAGGTGGCACAGTTGTCACACCCTCAAGGTGGAGCAGTATCAGTGAGTGTCTTTGGCAGCACAGAAAGAACAAAGGAGCAGGAGCTGTGGTCTGGGAGAGCAAACAGTTTGGCAGCAGCACCTAGAGCTGGCACTGAGACAGCCCACAAGTGACCTGAGCAAGGGAGTACCCAGCTGCTCGCCAAGAGTCCTTGGTGAGATGAAAAGCCAAGGCAGAACCTTCCATTGCCTGCAGGACCGTTCAGTCAGCTCTAGCAGGGATTGCCTTTTTCCCATGGCAGCTCAGAATTCTTATGGGAAAGGGCTGTCCTTTTACCCATCGGTCAGGCCCTAGAGGGGTGGTGGAGGGATCCCAGGACAGTCCCCTCCACCTCTGCAAAACTTAAGCAATCTGGTGCGACCAGGACTAAGACATCTGTCACCATCCATACATCAGAGAAATAGCTGCTTTGGCAACTTAACCACACTTCTGTCTGCTCCCTGCCTCACATGTAACACTGCTGTGGAACATCACCTTGTCTGCCTTTTCTGTAGGTACATACATGAAGGCACTGCGTGCCTGCCAGAGCATAAGCTGAAAACAAAGTCACAGCCCAAATCAAAGCTGAAATAGTGCCCAAGCACGACCTTGAACCAAAGCTACAGCCTGACAGTCAACAAAGTTGTAACCTGTGATGAGGCTGGATCTGAAATTGGGACAGCACTCAGCCTGAGCAGGTTGGGCACGCAACTCGAGTCAAAGTCACAACTCAAGATGTAGTCAGAGTACACGCTGTGATCAGAACAAGGAATTGGTGCCAAAATTCACTGCCCATCAGTGCCAAATCAGGGGCTCCAGAATGGAACTAGAGTAGATGTCAAGGTCTGAGCAAAGGCCAGATCTGAAATCACACCCTGAGATGGCACTGGAGCTGAAGTTTCAAACCAGTGTGAAGCCAGAGCCAACACCACAATTCACTATGTGGCTGGAGCATAAGTTGTAGCTCAAGATGGGGAGAAAACAAAATTGCAGCCTGAGTGATGTCCAGAGCCAAAATTGTAGCTGCAAATGGGCCCAGTAACATCCCAACAGGGACTGGAACAAAAAACAAATCCCAGTATCAGGCCAAAGCAGCAGTTGCCATCTGAGGTAGTGACAGAGCCAAAAATATCATAATGCATAATGATGGACTACAACCAAAGGCATGGCCACAGATGGAGGCAAGAGCCTACACTACTGTCCAGACAAAGCCAGAGCAGCACTTGCTGCCTGAGCATGGACCAAATTTGAGCTGAGGCAAGTAGAGGCCCAAGATAGGGCAGGAACTGAGGTCACAGTCAATCATTGTGCCAGAGGCAAAGTCTTGACCAGAGATGCCATTGCAAGGAAGGTACAGACTGACATGGGGCTAGAGCCAAAGTCACAACCTGCTATTCAGCCCCTGCCAAAGTCACAAACCAAACAGGCACTGGAGCTGAAGTAGTGACCTGGTATTAGGCCAGACCTGTCTGAGAGGCCTGAGATGGATGGATCTGGAGCTGAAATTGTGATCTGAAATCAGAATGGAGCTGAAGTTACGACTATCAGTGGGGCCAGAGATGAAGCCATGGCCCAAGATTTCAGCTAGAGGCAAAGAAACAGCCCAAGATATGACAAGGGATGAATTAACAACCCAAACGGGCCAGAGCCAAAGACATGGTCTGAGACTGAGCCAAAGATTCAGCATAAATGGCACCACCACTGGTGTTATCGGCTTCGAGTAGAAATCACAGCCCTAGACAGTGGGAGGAGCAGGGATCAGAGCTGAAGCCCTGATCCAAAAACTGTGCCAGGCCCTGAGTTGTGTCCTCACATTGGACAGGAGCTGAAGACAGGAGCTCAAAAATACCTGCCACTGATAGAACATGGAAAAGGGCAAAAACCACTGCCCAATAAGGGGTCAGAGCCAAAGCTGCAGCCTGAAATGTGCTAAAGCAGAAGTCATGAACAAAGTAGGGACCAAAGCCAAAGTTACAACCCAGTATTGAACCGGAGACAAAGATGTAGATGGTGAGGTGGCCAGAGTCAAAGTCACAGCTTGATACGGGACTGGAGCTGAAGTAGCCGCCAAAGTAAGAGTTGCAATAGCCTCTCAAGCAAGGCCAGAGCCAAAACGGTGATCTATTATCAAGTTGTTGGCAAAGTATCTGACCAATATCAAGCCAGAATTAAGTCACAGCCCAATCAATGCAGGGCCAGAAGCAAAACTGCAATCAGATATCAGGCTGAAGCCAAAGCAGCAGCCCAAGATGGGAATTAAGCCAAATTTGTGGCCTGAGTAATGGCTAGAGGCAAAGTTGCAGATGAAGATGCGGTTGGAGACAAAGTCACAAGCCAAGATGGGGCCAGAGCCAAAGCCACGGGCCAAGCAGCAGCCAAGTCACAGTAGCCTCCTGAGGAGAGGTCAAACCCAAAGTCTGAACAGAGCCAAAGAAGCCACCTGAGCAATGGCAAAGCCAAAGTTGCGGCCAAAGATGGGGCTGAAGCCAAGTTTCAGTCCAAGATGAGGCCAAGCAAAAATCTTGGCCCAATGTTGAGCCACAGTCACAGTAGCAGCCTGAGGTGGGCCAGAGCTGAAATCGCTGCCCAGGAGGGGGCAGAAGATAAAGTCTCACTCTAATATCTCTACAAAGCTGAGGTCAACAGCTCCATTTGGCACCAGTACTGAAGTCACAGCCCAAGCAAGGGCCACAGCCAAAGTTGCTGCCCAATATCAGGCAGGACCCAAAGTCACACATGAAGACAAAGCAGATCAGAGTCAAGGACCAACCAGGAGCAGAGTAGAGACAAGAGCCCAAGCTGGAGATAAGTCACAGCCCAATAACCCGCTCTGGATAAGTTCATGACCCAAAATCGGGCCAGAATCAAAATTGTGGCTCAGGATGAGGCCTGGAACTGCAATCATTGCTGAAGACAATGAAGATGGTGGTGGCCCAAGATGGCTTTTTACTCACAGCGTGAACAGAGGTCAGACCTGAAGTCACAGCCTGAGATGGGACCAGAGCCCAAATCACAATCCAACCAGTATCCAGACCTAAAGCTACAGCCTAAGACCAATTTAAAACTGAAGCTGGTGGCCCAAGACAGGCCCAGAGCAGGGGTTGGAGCTGAATTCACAGCATGATGTGCAGCCAGAGCCAAAGCTGTGACCAACACTGGGCTGGAGTAAAACTATTTGTTCAAAACAGGCACAAGCAAAAGCTGCAGACCCCAAGATGGAGCTGAGCAGAAACTGCAGCCCAGTATAATGCAGGAGCTGAATTTACAACCTGAACAGAACACAGAATCAAAATCATGGCCCAAGACGGGGTCAGAATCAAAGTCATAGCTGGACAATGGACAAAGTCATGGCTTGGCATCAGGCTGGAGCTGAAGTCTCAGCCCAAGGTGAGCTGAAACCTTGGCCTGAGCAATGGGTGGAGCTGAAGCAATGGCTGAAAATGGGGCCAGTCAAAATAATGGCCTGAAAAAGGACCAGAGCCAGTCACAGTTGAAGTTAGTGCCCAAGCTGAAGGTGCAGCCTAAAAGCCTCCTGAGCAGGGCTGGAGCCCAAAGCTATTACCTTATAATGGGCCAGAGCCAAAACAGTGGTCCAGGATGGGGCTGGAGCCAAAGTTGAAACACGTTCTTTTGATTGTGTCCGCTTAAAGGTGTCATCTTAGAGCATTGCACTGCATTCATCCTGTTCATCACTAACCATCAGCAACAATAATAATTAGAGAATTGCAATTATCCACTGGCAATTAGCTGCTGGTTTTATGATCTTCTTAAGTAGAAAGAAGACATCTTGATTTCATAAGCCTGCACGGCAACATGTAGTGTTAAGTTTGGGTTTGAGTTTGATGAACTGATTGAACGATCACAGAGGAGGGAACACAGGAGAGGATACTCAGGCTTGTTTGCAAATGAAAAAAAAAAAAAAAAAGGAAAAAACCCCTCCAGATAGTAAAACAGCAGAAGACCTCTATAAAGAAACATAATTAAAGCAAGCTTTCTATTCTGGGTCTGACCAAGTGCCCAGAAGGAGACTAAACTGCAAGTAGAGGAGACCCTATCTCTGTTAAATGCTCCAGCACTGTTTTAAAAAAGTATTCTTAAGTTTTTTTAGTTTTATGGTACTGTTAAAAAAATCATTCTGCAAATCTGCTGCTTTTTCTGTGTAGAATTGGTATAACTGAAACTGCTCTGTGCTTTACAGGCACCACTCATCCTTGTGACATGAGTCGTGAGCTCCTCTGTGCTCCATGAGTGCTCAGAGAGCACTTGCTCTTTACTGATGCAGCAGCAAGCGCAGCTTTCTCTGTCCAGAAGTAATGATGATTGTGATAATACCCGCCTCTAAAGGTCAAGCCCCACTTTGTAAACCCTGTCCATTGCTGTAAAGAACAGGGAAAACAAAGGCTCAGGCAATCCTGTGTCCCAGTGTTCTGAGAAAATGCTGTTCAGGGAGATAGCAATGGGTGATGCTGGCAAGATCTCACTTGCAACCTCTGGACTTCAGCATTCCCTTGGATGGAACAGGCTGCCCAGGGAGGTGGTGGAGTCACCATCCCTGGAGTCATTTAAGTGATGTGTAGATGTGGCAGACTTGGCCGTGTTAGGTTAGCAGTTGGACTTCATAGTCTTAGAGGTCTTTTCCAAACTAAACAATTCTACCATTTATGATTCTAGAAGTAACTCATGAACAGTGTGGTGATATTGCTGTGTTATTGCTGTGTGGCTGGAGTAGCTGAAGGGCCAAACACAGTTTTGATAATGTTGGTTCTCTAATGGGGTAAATTCGGGTTTAGCATACTTAGTACCAGTTTGTAATGCTCAAACATGCTACAGTTTTTGAGTCAGTCCCATTATCACTCAGACTCATTACAGTATCAAAATAGTCTGTTTACTCCTTTTAATCTCATGCTGCATCAAGGTTCTTATTTACTCTTACAACTAGACTAGAAGTTGTAAAACTGACATAGCTCCACTTGAGATGCTGTGCTGAATCCATCTGAAATGCAGTTGTGCTCCTACATATAACATGAATCAAATCTGTCTGGTGGGTGGCTATCAGTGGAACAGATCCAGCACTGGTGATTTCAGGGGGCTGTCTGGGCAGCCTTTGTGACCTAAAGCAGACTTGGAGAGACAGTACAGGTTCTTCGTAAACTCTGTCTTGACCTGACTCTTGTGCTTAATGATGACCTCCCATTTGGGGTCTCAAAGCAGATAGAGACAAAATGCAAATACACCATTAGGTTCTGAATACACAAGCTGCAAGTTTACCACAAGCTTTTTTATTATGATGATGATTTCATATGGATTTGTCCATAAATGCCAAAAGAGTTGCCAGAGAGCTTATAAGGACATGGATCTGAGAGAACATGAAAGAAGTTAGAGATGAGAAGTGATGCTGCACTTGCCCTTCAGGCTTTATAGACTTTATGGTGAGCACCACCAAGTACCCTCAGCTGGCATTGACAAGCACTTCCCACCAGTGCATTTGTACTGACAGTGCTGCTCTTTATCCAGGCACTCCCTGAGTGCTGGCTTGGAGCACCTTTCCCTCAAAAGCTGGTGCCTGCACACAGCTGTGGCCTTCAGCCATCTCCCAAATGTGACAGCTGTGTTTTAAATGAGGAAAGAGACACTCTAGATGAATTTTAATGGAGGCAGGGAAATTTCTCAGCCTTGGCTGACTGATGACTAATAATTCGGTTTGCCAAATACCTGAAATTAATTTTTATCCTGGATTAGGTTAGAAAAGCCATGAAAATAAAGATAACACAGTATAATTCTATACATGGACTACTCAAAGTTCTGCCTAATGTCACTAACAGTATTTTTTCTATTGCTGGATTGTTGTGCACTAGTCCTCTATTTAAGCAATTTGCACACCTCTGCACAGTATGTACCCACATGCAGCCAATCTCCTTCAAAAACAAAAAGTCAAACTGCCAGTGCACAAGCAGCACTCAAACTACAGCTGCATGATTTACTCTCAAGTACAGTTTTACTGAAGGCAGGCACTTTGCTTCTCCTGTGCTGCTGTCAGATGGCGATTTTAGCATACCTGATACCATCTTCCTGACAGAGCACAATTTTGCAGTGAAGTGCCTGTTCGCCCTAGCATACAGCTGGAGATAACATGCATATCACCTTATCTATAGGTATAGTATCAGCAGAATACACAGCATAATTGTAAAAGGTGAGTGGGTTGGCACGTTTAGTAGTTAATGTAGTTACCACTCAATCACAGGACTTTTAGTGTTTGCCAATGCACCTCTCTCTGAAAGGCTCTGATACCCAATACTGCATCAGTGACTTCCCAAAACAAATACAGTCAAAGTACCAGCACCTTTGATCTGCAGAAGTGGGGGCCAAAGGAACCAGACTGACTTTGCAGTCTGTCAGTCAAGCCTTACCTGTTAGGCTTTTTCTGACAAAACATTAGTGGAAGTTACCAGCTCATCAGCTTTTTCCATGAGAGCTGTAAAGTCTGCAGCTGTAAGCAAATTTTAAACCACTTACAATCATAACCCCATTGTCAGGAAAGAACTAGATCCTATTTTTTGCTGTTGCCGTAAACTTGGCTGAATAGCTATGCAAGCACATTCGTGCTTTTAATTGGACTTACATGTCTTCTTCACCAAGTAAAGCCAACTAGGCAAACTTGGCTCAGCTTATGAAATATTCACAGCATTGTAACACAATTACACATGTATGCATATACACAGGGACATGTAATAAGCAGGAACATTCTCACTGCTTTGAGGTGACTTTTTTTCTTTTCCCCTAAGAATTTCTTGCTGCCCAGGGTTAAATGTAGGTCAAGCTGTCTGAGCCCATGTCTGTGGCACACAGAGCAGGATTAAACTGGAATTTTCCACTCAACTCGACTGTCAATCACTGTAATGTCTGCAAATGTTAAATTAATCTGGAGTGATCTGGTGTTGGCATTGACGGGAGCTTCTGGGGTTCAAGGATGGCATTTTGGCCACCATGAAAAAGTTGCCCCCTTTCTGTGGATGAGGGGTGGCTATGTCCTGGCTGCTTGCTCAAAGCCCTGTGACCATCAGCCAAACACAGAAAAATAGCTCTCTACAAGACAAGAGTACATGCATGTTAGAAGTGAGCAGAGAGAAACTACACCTCACAGGTGGAGGGAATGAGAATGGTGGCAATGAAAAGGTTATTCCCAGCATGGCCATAGGCTGCACTGAGACCTGGCATGTACTTACTTCTCAATAAGTTTCCTCATCTTTAAAATAGTTTTAGCACCATTCTGCTGCTGTTCTGCAACACACTACATAGTGGAAACATTATNCCTCCAGCCATAGTAGCACATCCACTGGTATCCCAGCAAGGCTGCCTCCGGCTTAGCATGTTATGGGCATCAATGGGATGGATCATGCAGTCCTGCTAACTTAAATAATGTATTAAAGGCAACTTGGAACACCTAAAGCAAGCAGAACTTTGTAGTTAAATAGTAGCAAATATAGCATATAATTTCCCCTGTATGTTTTGGAACATTCTGGGGACAAGTAGTGTTACTGACTATACAGGACATTGGGAAACTCAGCTCATCAATTTTACCACATGCAAAGACTTCAGTATTTCAGCTCTAATCCCCACTCTCAGGCTCTCAGGAGCAATCATTTGGCAGTCAGTCTGGAAAAAAAAAAACAAACAGTGAAAACAAGCAAAAAAAAAATCATGCAAGTTTTTATCTTAGTCAATGCTAGACTTCTGTAAAAGCAGCACAATGCGAACTGCACAAAAGCAGGACATCGCTGCAGTAGAAGCAAGCTATTAGAGCAGGGCTCAGCAGTATGGGTTTTAAAATGTGCATTTTAATTAGAACTCATTTAAAGCACAACCGATCAAAACAGAGATAATGAGAGAAGCCTAATTAATTTTTGTCTAAGTAATGAAGTCTCATTACAGAGGGGTCTTTGGAAGAAAAGGTTTTGGGATGTTAAAAACAGGGTGTTTGTAATGAGAAGCAATACTGCTGGGAGCCTGGAAGCCAGACTTAGAGGTTTCACAGGACTGCAGCAGCCAATATATTAATCTTTTAGCAGAAAAAAAGTAACCCTACTGAGATGAGACATCCCATTTATAGCTGAGCTCTGAGTTGCAACCATTGGCAGAAATATTAAAACACAATCAAACAGAATGGCATATTATAAACCAAGTATAAATACAATTAAAACCAGATTAAGTAAAAGATCAAAGCAGGCTCAAAAAAATGCAGTTTCCAGGGAGTTCAGGGTTCAGACAGTAGAGGAGGAGCAGAAGCCTGGAAATTTGGAGAACTTCTAAGGGCTAAGGAACTAGCAATTTTCTAAATACTAAAGAATTAAAACGCTGTAGATTGAGAATAAACTCAGGGTGGTTATAAGAAAAGAAAATGGTTACTTTTGAATCTAAAATAAGTACTATAACATTTAAAGAACTGTCATGTGAAAGGAACAGCAGCAAGGGGAACCCCCCCCAGTTCCTATCTGAATGTAATATAAAGGCTGCTCCATAGCAGGGTGTCAGAAGTGGGCTAGGATTATGGCTCCTGCAGCAGACCTCTTTCCTGGAAAAGACCTGCAAGAAAGTCTCAGGTTTGAAGTACTCCTACACAGCACTGCATCTCAACAACAGAGAGATCAAACTCCAGCAAGCACAGGCATAAAGTATAAAACAAGGTCATTATTTCATTAATAATGATGCTAAATAAAGCATCGGTTTACACTTATGAACAGAGATTACCTTCTCTTTCCCAGTTTTGTTCAGCTTATGGCAAAGTGACAGGTACCAGCCAGGGATAATTTGATCTACCTTGCAAAGACCTGTATTACAAAAGACAAGTCTTTCACAGGATCCTTACATCTAGTTTCTTATTAATTGTATCATCCCTGTCTTCCTCCCATTCCTGGACCACAACTGCTCATTTTAAGCACTGGCCAAAGCATACCCCAGGTTTCTTAAACCAGGTTGTGAATCCCCCTCCCATAAATCACTTTTTTGCATCTCCATTTCTTGATGAATTTTTGCAACTCAATGATTTGGGGCCACCAGTTATCTGCCAGCTGGTCTGTCAGCACTGCTGTGCCAGGGACAGTCACCAACAGCCAGGGCTTTAAATAAGGTTGAGGTGAGGTAGTTATTTTACAGGAATTGAAATCACCCAATGTCTTAGATTAAGTGCCTAGACTAAACCACAACGGGTGACAGGCTGTCTCCTGCAGCAGCCCATCCTATGGCAGAGAGGTAGGGCAGAAACACCTGAAACCATCTCAGCATTAATCACCAAAGGCTGAGGGGCAAAACACTGATATAAAACCTTCATCAGACATCCTTTTCCTAGGGCCTCCATGTATGCTTCAAGGATTGGATCCACCCTCCAATTCCTTAATGATCAGCTACCTGGTTGCCAGCAGCAAACCAGCAAAGGAAAAAGACAAGACTTACCTTATAGAAGGCCACTCTAGTGTTTCAACCTTTTTGTTTTTTTCACTTCAAAGAGAAAATAAATTCAACAGCAGACAAATGCATTTAATAATTTTTAATAATTTTCTGCCATGGTTTAACCACAGCATATTAAGAACAAGCATAAAATCTGTATTTAAAACTAACAACAGCACTTAGAGCAACATCTTCCTTTAAAAGTATTGCAATGAACAGACCTTAGGTCTAAAAACTAGGACA
>VYZS01000923.1:26133-72453 GCA_013400695.1 Neodrepanis coruscans | reverse complement strand
AGCAAAGATGCATCAAACAACCAATCACTATACACAGGCTAGTCAAAAAGGCTTTGACTTTTTCCCTTACGATATTATATTGATATTTAATAGGAAAATAAAATACATAGACTTTTTGTCATTTGTATGCATTCATTTGCAAATTTTCTTACAAAAAAAGGACCAAGCACAGAAGCTGGCATTCACAAAGTCTATGCCATTTTTTCGTGTTAAAACTGGTATAATCTATACATTATCTTACAGTATTAACAATGTCTATTTGTTTTTGTATGTTTGTTTGTTCTACCCATTGGGTAGGATATGTGCATAATATATTCAAGTTATACACAGCACCATACAAAGAAGAAANAAAAAAAAAAAAGAACAAATCTTCACAGCAAAGATGCATCAAACGACCAATCACTATACACAGGCTAGTCAAAAAGGCTTTGACTTTTTCCCTTACGATATTATATTGATATTTAATAGGAAAATAAAATACATAGACTTTTTGTCATTTGTATGCATTCATTTGCAAATTTTCTTACAAAAAAAGGACCAAGCACAGAAGCTGGCATTCACAAAGTCTATGCCATTTTTTCGTGTTAAAACTGGTATAATCTATACATTATCTTACAGTATTAACAATGTCTATTTGTTTTTGTATGTTTGTTTGTTCTACCCATTGGGTAGGATATGTGCATAATATATTCAAGTTATACACAGCACCATACAAAGAAGAAAAAAAAAACAGAAAAAAGACAGACAACTGAAAAAGCACCATTTTAAGTGAGGCACAACAAAGGTGGGAGCCTAAGGCCTGATCCAAAGGCCCCTGAAGTTGGCAAGAGTCTTGCTACCAACTTCAGCTGGCTTTGAATCAGGACCTCTCAAGTGCAAGGGGATTCCTATCTGCTCAGACCTGAACATGAGGCACCTTAGTTGCTTACAAACTATGGACATGCAAACCTCCTCAAAATTGTATCTAGTAAGACATATATAATTTATTAATAAACCCACCACAGCCGACAGAGAAACACAAACCAAGGAGAGAAGAAAAAAGACACCTTCGTCACCCACAAGGTCCTACACACACCATGTTGTTTCAGAAAGCTCACGCACCAAACCACTTAAAACAGCAGCAGCAGCAATATAGCAAAGAAACGACAGTGTCATCTCTGGCAGTAAAGCACACAGCTGTCAGTGGGAAAAGGAAGTATATCTAAGCAACAGTTTTGCCTTTTTATTGTTAACCAACATAAAAAGGTAAGCTTTTTTATAGCAGGAAAGCAACACTAGCAATACTCAGGTTGCTTGTGTTCAGTCAAAAAATGGAAGATACATCAGCAGGGCAGAAGTAAGAACCAGGAGAGTTTGCGACAGTTCTTAATACAAAACCATCCTTAGTTTTCCCTTTCAAGCAGCTCTGAAATATATTTAATGCCAGCAGTTGTGATTTCAGGGAAACACCAGGAGAGTCCTCCACTGCATGTCTGTGGTACTTACTCGTGTGGCAAAGCACTTCATCTAAACACTTATGCTAGTTTCTTGGGAAGAGGCAATGCAGGTCTGATGTTGGTTTTGGAGGATGAACTTAGTGCTGCAGCTTCTGTTAATCCCCAGAGCTGTACCAAAAACATTACTCTTTTTTGCTGGTGCAAGTGTGCCCAGTGAGGCTTTTGCCAGCACAACAATGGCAATCACAGATGGGTCAAAAGGTAATTTACACCCCTGATTACTGAGCACAGGCTGGCAAAGAATACACTAGTATTAATATAAAAAAAAATCTTACCAACCAGTAATTTCAGTTGGCACAGTCTCAAAACTTGAATTTCCTAATGAAACATACAGCATAGTCTTGGGATGGGAAAACTCTCTAAGTCCAACAGATCCTCACAAGCGACTTCTCCATGCTCTAAAAGGCCTCAACAGGTCTTGGACAACTAGTAAGAGTGGCTCTTTCCAGGGATTGAAATGATTGACACATTTGGGGCTAGTTTAGGAGAAAAGTTGTAATTGTACTAGTTGGCAAGCAGGCAACACAGTGCAGGAAAAGACCAGATGTGCGTAATTAAATTATGTGCAATAGTCTCTACCTAAAAAGCAAAGATGTAATCAAAAGCCAGCCTTCATCTGAACCCACCCTACAGAAGGATTACTTGGTTCTCAGCATCAGCTAGGTTTGAAAAAACATGTTTCTGAGATTTACACCACTTTAAGTACATTTCCTACCTGTATACCAATACATGAGGTCTACACTGGGCTTCTCCCAAAACACGAGGATTTTTTGAAGATCACCCAAAAGCAGAGCTGTTGGATGGAAGATGCACTAGTGCACCAGGTTACAGGCAAGAATTGGTGCAGCAAGAAACTCTCCTACTGATAAAAATATAGGTCATGACATTTACAGGACTAAAAAGTAAATATTCCTCATGCTTCCATCTGTTTGAAAAATGACTTCTGTTCCTGAGAGCGCTGTATATAGCCATTTAGCACTTCTGGAAGGTGATTATGGAATAGCAACTAGCACAGAGAGAATCAACAGGACGAGTTCGCATGCAGGTATGTATGTATACACACATATTTGCATGGACATGATTTAATGGTAACAACTAGAGAAAACTCGTGAATAATCCTAAATACTTTCAAATGTGCTAGTAAGCCTATTATCTATCCTTGAAGGAAGGGGGGGGGGGAACAAACAAAAAAGCAACAAACCAACCACACACAAAATCCCTAAACCAATCAAACAAACAAACAAAAAAGAAACATTTTGGAGCATATCTATTTTTACCAGTATACTATTTTCTTTTTCTTTGCCTATGAAATCAGTAAACTTAGTTATCATGAGCATTCAGGACTCAAGAGACAGAGAAAGGTTAGCAATCAATCTTCTTCAAACCATTCAAACATTCCTTAAAGAGCAGTGTCAGTTTTAAGGTCCAATATCTCACTACCTGGCAGGGTTAGAAATGACTGCCTCTGACAGCACAGTTCCAGCCAGCCTACACACAGGGCTCTCCAGCAGGACAAGGCTTTCTCAAGTGCATTCTTTGATAAACAATGTAATTTCACTCCTTACCCTTCCCTGTACCACATTCACGTAAGAGAAAAAACCCTCAGTGACACTTTTAAAAAATTCTAAGTCTGCATCATGAACATTCAGAGATTTGGCATAACAGAACCAGCTTTCAGCTGGGACAAACTGGTGGGAGAAGTGGGCAAGCAATAATAAAAAGCTAAACAAAGAACAGCTTGACCCACGGTTCCTGCAAATTCCACAACTGCAGGAGTGCAAATATTTTCCTCAGTAGCCCTCAGGAACTTTTACATGGGGCATGCATTTGAGTTTTCAAACTTACAAGTCAAAATCATGCCATAATATAGTCCCATCCAACTGAGACTGCGTTAAGTGCAGGGTTCATCAGTGACATGACCAGGAGTAGCTTAAGTAGATTCTCCCTGACAGAAACATCTTACTGAAGTACCATTAATTCTACACATGCCACACGCTCCAGCAAGGGGATCTGAACACCACACTGTTGGCTGGGTACCACCCTTCACACCCCTCATTCACATATTTTAAGCAGCATCACATACACATTGTCTGCTTGTCCAGCACTGAGACAAACCCAACCCATAACTGTGCTAAACATATATACAGAATTAGAGCTAAGTACCAAGTGCTTCATTGGTAAACCGGGAGAGAAACATTTTTTTTCGGTTGCTAAACCGCCTGCCTTTTCTAGCCCTGGAAGATCATACAAAAACACCAAAGATGAGGCACATTTAGAACCAAGAAGGAAGGGAGCCATGCCAAGCCACATGAGGGAAAAAATTAACCTTTACAGTACAATGGAGATCACAATGCTTTATTTCATAAAGGTGCATTTAAAAGGAAGAAAAACCTTTTAACCTGAAAATTTCTGAAGTAGGGACATCATTGTACTGAATTTTGGGAACATAGGTTACTGTGCATAAGGCAGAAGATACGACCAGATCCATCACACAGAAAACTCCACACATATATTATGTGGGTTTTGTGCATGAGACAAACCAAACCACTGGTATGGAGGTAAAATCTACACAATTAATTCTACAATGTTTGCAGAAATCTTTCATAATTTATACAAACTCTCATTTGAGCAGCTCTGGAATACAGTAAATTAATTCTAGATATTTTTAAAGGATGTCTTCAATAAATGCTTCATAGAATTAACCATCTTCAGAGCTCATTAATTTCTAAGCCTGTAAAGTTCAACAGTAATATCTAATTATGGTATTCCTTTTACCATTCTGTTCTGCTAGCAGGGACAGATTCTCTTCCACTGTAACAGAAGATGAAACACACTGTTTCAGCTTTATAGATGGCCCTCCCATTGGAGAGCACTGATGTTCATAAGAAAATAGCATATTTACTATTTTAAGAGGCCCCAAAACAGAACTAGCAGGTTGCAAGCTCACCTATAGCAAGTCAACAAGTGACTACACTTCTAGAGCTGAGAGGTACGCTGTCTGCACCTTACATCTGAAAAGCAGAGTATGGCATCAAGCTATTAGACAGTACTCCAAGGAGGGCCACAAGATGATGAAGGGACTTGAGGGGAAGCCGTGTGAGGAGCAGCTGAGGTCACTTGGTCTGTTCAGCCTGGAAGAGACTGAGAGGAGACCTCACTGCAGTCTTCAGCAACCTCACGACAGAGGGACGGGCACTGATCTCTTCACTCTTGTGACCAAATGACAGGATTCAAGTGACAAGCATGAAGCAGAGTCAGGGGCGGTTTAGGTTGGGCATCAAGAAAAGGTTTTTCACCCAGAGGGTGGCTGAGCAATGGAAGAGGCTCCTCAGGGAAGTGGTCACAGCAACAAGCCTGACTGAGTTCAAGAAGTGTTTGGACAATGCTCTCAGGTGCATGATGTGATTCTTGGGGTGTCCTGTGCAAGGCCAAGAGTTGGACTTGATGATCCTGATGGGTCCCTTCCAACCCAGCATATTCTATGACTTTATAATGAGAAGACAAAGATGCAAGAGGAAATTCACCTATCAGGTAAGCAAATACTAATCTTTTCTACTGAACTGGAACAGGTTATATTTGCCATGCAAAGGAAAATTCTCTCAGCCAAGAAAAATTCAGAGACAGCATACTGGACAACATTAATGGGAAGTGCATAAAACCACTGGCATGCAGAGATGGCAAAAGATGGCAAAGGGCTGTCTTCAAAGAAAGTATGTTCCTAAGAGGTGACTTTGAAGGCAACTTCAAGGCTCACTTTGCTGAGATCTGTGCATGGGGAAAAGTAGGTATTCAACCAGCCCAAGCCCAGGGCCCAATCCAGGTGTGCTCTGCCATGACAACTGAGTTCCAGCTCTTCTCACCTAAAGGCTTCTTAGCTAAATGATCCTCATTTAGGAAACAGCATAGTATCTGTGTAGGCACGCACATTCTCTGGCTTAAAGGCTCACTTCTGAAGTGACAAAAGCCACTGAAAACCAAAATCAACATTAGTTGGCTTTGCCTTCTGTTTTTGTTTGGTTTGGTTTCTTTTATTTGTTTTTAATTAAGAAACATATTCAAAGGTTCAAAAACCTAATTTCACAGTTTTTATTCTCAGGAACCAGACATGATGAGAGCCCTAGCTGACTGACAGCCACCTAGTCATCTTCTAAACACCTGTCCTGTGGGTCTGAGCAGGAAAAGAAGTGAACCCCATTATACAATCTCTCTCCCTTCAAATAATACAAATGTTAAAAGGCAGCTTTACACTGCATGACTCAGACCAACATAACAATTACGGAGACAAATAGGACTGCATATTCAGTTACACAAACATTTTCTAAACTAGAATAAAACCAAATTTACCTTCTGAAGAAAACAAATCTACACTGAGGCCCATAAAACACACCCACACACACACACACCCAGGCACACCCCATTTTGGCATTAAAACTCTGCATAGATCAAAGATGCACTTCAGTTATCAGAGCCCCCAGTGTACAGAAGTCCTGCAGAAATCCAGCCTCCAGCCATGGGACCAGGGCACAGTACTCCTCCACAGTGCCCTTGGGGCACTCAGCGGCTGCTGCCTGAAACCAAGCACAAGGCTTAGGAAAATAGAAAAAAGTGAAAGATCTTAAAGTGGAAAGGTCTATGACACACATATATTAGAAACTATTCAACCTAAGACTCTAAAGATTCTTACTTTAAGTCCATTTCCGAAATGTATTTTAAGTGCAATTTGTGCTTTTTCATGTGCTTGTGATGCCACTATCACCATTTTGTCAACTGACTTCTGGCGCCGCACGTGCTTCCACACAGGAACAGTGAAGGAATACCCCACATGCCACGATACAGGCAAGGTAATATTTTCCAACTACTCTTCAGACCAGCATAGCAGAACCAGGGCTTACAGACACTTGTTTAACATATGAGTCATCTTTACCCATGAGCATAGTCCTGCTGGCGTCAGGCAGATGACACACACAGAGGAAGGTTTCTGCAACAGGGCCCAGAGCAAAGCAGTCTGCAGTGAGAAGAACTGGTGCTCCCATGTCACTGCCAGGGATGCCAGAGAAGCTGGCACCACTGCCACGAGCGCTCTCGGGGCTGCTGCAGAAACAGCATTGGGGGTTTTAGCTACAAAGGTCCCCTTCACTTCAACAGGATGGATCTCCAGGACTGAACTTCAGCATCTAAAAGGATGAAATGGAGAGCGAAAAGCACAACAGTCTCACGTTTTGTAACAGCACTGCAGGGGAAAAAAGGCCAACCTGCATTTTTAAACAATTTATTGCATAATGTCATGATATGTGACTAAATACATTTCAGGCTACAGTGAGGACAAAAATCTCTAAAACCGTTAAGTACTGGTGATACTGCATTATGAAAAGGAAAAGAATGGCAGCACTTGGTTAGAATCAATACAAATTAACACATCTGGGATTTTTTGCTTTGCCATTTATGAAACAAATAGTCTAGACTGCAAAATAGCTAAATCTTAAGTGATGGAAAATGCTGGGATTTCATATCTACCTTCTTCTATCCAAAAGTCTCCAAGACACTTCATTAATGAACTGTTTTTTGAATGCAAATTATTGCAAAGACAAGTGTCCCTGTACTTCTTGATTTGTAAAAGTCAAGAGATGTTAGGCTAAGTCCTGTCCCCATTTTCTAGCAAACCTGGGGTTTAGGGGGGCAAACTCCTCCAAGTTACTTCTGAGGCTCTATCATTATTCCACAGGTGAAACGACAACATATAGAAGAACTTCACATAAAACAGTTCCCTCATATATATTTTTTTAAAACATTAAGATAGTGCAACTTCTTAAAACACATTTATCACAACACAAATTAATTCCTTGCATTCATCTAAGTTCTCAGCTTTATACCTTGGCACACAGAACAGGAATTTTGTTTCATACTAAAAAAAATCCACACCCTGGAAGGAAAAATAAAGCAAACTGGCCAATTCTTCCCCCATTTATCTAGCAAAACCACCTTCTTCCTTCTCCCATTCAGTGAGTATAAACCAGGCTGTACAAGCCTCATTTCTGTGCTAAGTTAACTTTTAGAATTAAATAATTGAAATAGTTTATTAAAAAAAAATATATTCCCCCCCTCTCCCCTGAAACACTGCTCGTAGACAAACTGAATGGAAGTTTGCATTTCTTTCAATCTGCTTTGCATGCAATTCCCCTGAAAGGAATCAGAAACAAAGAACTGGTTTGCACGTTTGGTTTTACTAAGTTGTACCACGTGAAACATAACAACATTGTGCACCGGAGCATGGGGGTCTTCCTCCATCGCCCTGCTTGAATCTCCTGTCTTCAGTTCAAATGCACCTGGGCAAGTAACTTAGACCAGGTTTCCTGGTTTCCGGTCTTGGCCTTTGCTGGGGACTATTGTGCTCTCTGAATTGTTCTGCTGAAACTGAAGTCTGCTCCCCCTCTGCGAGGAAGGAGGCACGTTGCTGTGCTGGTGATGGAAAAAAGAGGAGCCTGGGTAATGCCCCATGACCTCGCTGTACGTCGGGGGTGGTCCTTCCATCCTTCCATTACTGCTATAGTTGGTTGCACTTATGCCCGAATTGCTGCTTGGTGGGCAGGGGCCCCCATTGTACATCGAGATGTCTATCAAGTCACTATCAAAAATGGTTCGGTTGGGCGGTGCCCTGACGGATTCCCGGTTGAGCTCCATCTGCTGTTCTGGGTCCCGGAGCTGCAAGGTGCACGGACCTTGGTATGGGGGTGGCTCTTCCCCGTCAGAGAGGGAGATGGTCGGAGGAAGGTCAATCTCATGCTGCATGTAAGGGTAAGTAGGCTGAAAGCGACTGAAACGGTCCCGCTGCATAAAAGATGGGGTGGTAAACCTGTCCCTGGACCTTGGAGCATACATGATCTGAAACAGGAAAAGAGACACATGTTACTCCATGTCTGAGCAAAGCACTGCTTTGCTCCATATTTGCAAAGAACTGATAAAATGCAGAATGCTTCTCTTTGCCACCTATCTTAGAGATTAAACACAGCAGACACTTGCTCCCACATGCGTGCATGTGAACAGGTAGGAGGTGCAAGAAGCATCTAACATACTTGAGAACAGCTTCACCAAGGAAGACCAAGACCTCCAAGCTCCTTCTGACATTAAAACATTCACAGGAAAAGTAAATGATTCTGTTTCTGAAAACAAGAAATTAATTTTCACTAGTCTTGACAACTGATTAGTTCTGTGACAGTGCCCCAATACTGAATTTCAACTGCAGTCTGAGCCTCCCCCTGACTCAGAGTTAATGCAATACGCTACATCACCAATGAATTCAGACCGTCATTCTAGTGTATTTTGTAAAGGCCCAGCATATCTCACACCTTCACTACCAAAGGGTATCAGGTATTCTTCACCTCTGAAAAGGACTTGCAAAGCTTCTGCACTGTGAATGCAACAAATGTTCGTGGTATATTAAATCATGGAGAAGGACAGGCTTTACAAAAGAGTTCAAGATACTTTGTGAGGCGCTATTGCTCCTCACTTGGTCTATATCCCAGACCTAGACAGACGTTATCAGCTTCTCAGATCTAGATTTATCAAACTGCTCTTCTCTTTTTTGGATCCATGCAGGTCTTCAGCCCCTGGCCCTCACAGATGCAGGGCCAATCACCAGGAAGTTCTACTGTTTATCATAGGACAGCTGGACCACTCAGAGCAATACACCCACAAATTATTACACAGATCAGGGATCTATGCTCACTGGAAGATGGGAGACATTGGTGATAGGATATGTGTTGTAAATCCAAGAAAAATTCAAAAACAAGATCAACTGGTCTCTCAACTTCCAATGAACACCCAGATTACTGAGCCACTGCATGAGAGAGACACACTCCCACTTACTTGTGAATGCCTATTGCCACACAGGGAGCTGCTGATGGAGATGAGGTGTCCAGTAGGCAGAATTTCATTCTTTTAATGAAAAGGTCTCAGACATTTATGAAAAGGCAGTTAAGGCAGACTCAGATGACCCCATAAAACACAATAAAAAAGTTTTCTTTACAAAATATATGCCTGGTTTTTTTAGAAGAAACCAAATACACATTACAGGAAAAAAGGAAAGCACTTTGGTAAAAATAGTGAGAAATCTGTCAGTACCTCTGAAGCACCCTGGCGCGAAACCGAGCTTTCTGAAGGCCACAAGCACCCTTCCTGAAATGTGGAAGAAAACAACAAAAGAGGAAAAATTAATAGATCACATCACCATCCTGCCTCAATACCAGCATTCAGCTTCTAAGGACTGGCTGCCTCCATCTAGAGAGAGGTGCTAAACAAGCAGTATCTCATCCCTTTCTTTCCAAAACTAGAACAAAGAGCAGCTCAGCTCCCAAGCAAGTCAAGCTTGGTACACTTTGGATGCGCCAGATGTCATCCACAGCATCCATCCCCACAGGCTGTAAGGATGCAGCAAGCTGGTCACAGCTACGACTGTGGCAACGAGTGGAGATGACAGGAGACACTTCAGCACTTGTGTGCTGAGCACATACCTGTCACCTCCCAACCCATGACAAGGCCACGTCAGCAAGGTTGGCAGGTCTGACAAAGCTGACCTGCCAGCCAGGATCCCGATTACACACCAGAGGCAAAACAGTTCATAACAGAACCTGGCATCTGTAATCTCAATGAAGTGACAGTCATGCTAAACTCAGCTGTAATCTGGAAAAACTGACAGTCGCCCAATTCCCACCATAAAGAGTAGTTAAGCAGCTGGGGTTTCAGCCACTGGTTCCCCTCTTCAACCACTTCTCTAACCACCTTCTCAGGCCAAAGCATTTTCTCTCTCATGCCTTGAAACACTCTTCTGATATCATATCGGCACTCAGGGAAGAAAAAAAGAGTGAAGAACAGTATGTCAAAATAAGGGAAAACAGGTGTAACATTATTTTTTTCCCAAGTAATTATTTAGAGTAGCAGTAACTCCTGAACTGAATTTATTTTAGCTTCAAAATTTTTCCAATAAAAAGGACAAATCAGAACAGGTATAAAGCACAGAACTTCAATACTGGTGCACAAACAGAAAATCAAAATATTGTATGGTCATGACTATTTTCTCTATGCTAACTCAAGTTTTACAGATACAAGAAATTTCAGGAACTAGAAGGAAAATGCATACTGTCCCTAAAAGCATTACCATGTATAGACTACTTCCGAATTCTACTGTACTGCTTCTTCTCACCATAGCATCTTTCAACATATTTCAGATATAAAAATAGACCCAACTAGATGTTCCTCATGACACTCGCAGACCAAAAGCCGTCTGTGATCTTGTCAGGAGAGTCCACCGCAGAAGAAAGCTGCTCTAAGAGGAATCTCCCACAGGATTCAGCTGTTAAGGGAAATGCTTTGAATAACAAAGCTGGTACAGTTCTCTTCTATAGCTTTACAGAGCAGAGATAGAGGGAGGCTGACAATTGCAATTATTTACAACTTCCTCAAGTACATGCTTTTGCAAACGGCCTGAGATAAAAGACAAATCTTACACAGATTCACGTATTTCAGTGCCTAGATAAGGTTCTGTCAATGGAAGAAATTATAACTGCGTAATTGCATATTTACGTGTATATTTATATTTCTACCCACCTTCCCTTCCCATTCTTTCATGACCCAGATGCCCTCATTTTGAAATATCTGAGGGTACGTCTGCACAATTAAAGACAATCAGGTTACCAGCAGTTGACACAACAGGCTCCAAAAACCTGTTGCAACTATTAGTAAGACATATTAGTCAAACCTGAAGTTCTCTATTAATTGCCCATGATTTACAGGCCATATGCAGCATGACAGCAGATTCCTGAGCAATGGTTTGAAAAATACAAGTGTGTAGCTTTACACTTAGTGCAACTGTCTTGGTCCCACCATTAATGTGTTAAGGCTCAAAAGAGAGGAAAAAAAGACTAAGCCAATGACCCAACTCAGAAAGAAATAAAACTTACCCCCACCACTCACGTTAATTAAACTCCCTAATGAAAACAAGTTCCTGATGTGGAACATGGGCCTATGGCCCATCACCCCAAGAACAGGAGAGTAAGAAGAGCCAAGGGAGATAGTGCAGCATATGGAGTCCCTGCATGGAGAGAGAATGGGATCTGCTCACTGAGCCAAGGCACTCAGATCTGGTACCAGCTACACCTAACAGAAACAACTCGCTGGAAGTGAGGAGTCGCCTGTTACTTCTACTGCCGATGCCTGAATCTCAGTACAGTAAAAGGCCCTACTTGGAGGCACTGCAGTTGGTACAGGGACCCCAAATGGTGTGCCTCGGGCACCAGGTGCAAGATGATGAGACCAAAGGAGCCCAAGGTTCTCCCCACTCTGGGATCGCTAGCTGAAAAGGTAAACAGTTTGAAATGCAGCTGAATGTCAAGGCTGAGAGGTCACTAGGATGCACGGATGTGTAACAACATGGTTTCTGTGACAGTATGTCACACAGTCCACCTGTAGCTACTCCCTTCCCTAAGGTTTTCACAGGATAGAACAGCAGGCTGAATAAATCATTTGGCAGCAGCCAAGCCCCAGCAAGATATATATCCCAGGAGCCAGAAGAACTCCCCAGGCAGATGGCTGGGTAACATGTGCTTAGAACATCCACACTTCAAAAATACCAACCTCACCATGCATATAGGGTTGGTCCAGTGCCACAGTACAGGGTTCATCACCACGTCCAGACTACCTGACCCAAAGTAAGATTTTCTGTCCTCCTGTAATTGCTGCACCCCACACAGGAGACTTACTACCTACCTTCCTCAAGTCTTCATTTCAGGGAATTCCTCCCTCCTCTGCACTACAAAGATACAGCCTAACCCAGGGGTTGGTGCCCACCAACTCCACTGTTCTTAGGGTTATGGCAAGGGGTTGAGAGAAGAAGCTGTTGCAGAAGGCAAATATCACGGACATCGTTCCCCACAAAGATACAGATTTAAGAAATTAACATGATGGAACTGTTGTGAACAATTTGGAGTGACTTACACTGAGACAAAGTGCTTTCTTGCACTCTCTTTGTCCCTCTACTTACAAACCCACATTTGACTGCTAAAATGCTTCCCTGTGCTGAGATCCGTGAAAATCAGATGAGAACTGATAGCATTTTCATTTATATTGCCTCATATTGTTTCTCTCAATATTTCAAAACACCAAGGCAGACTAGTCCAACGATTGAAAAAACTATTTTCAACTTCTTCCCCCAGCTTTCCCAGTTCTTACCCTGTGAGCAAGACAAAAGCAGGCACAAGCAATATGGCCCAGCACAACAGCTAAGCAGCCACCAGGCCTCACAAAATCTCACAGCCCCAGTACTGCACCACCTGGCACTGTGCTGACAGGCACTTCCCAGCCAGGACATCCAGGGCTGGCAGTCCTGCTCAATGGCCCCTCACGCCAAATGTCCACCGACTTTTACAAGTAGTTCTCAGGTATGTGCGAGCAATGCTAAACCTGAGCAAAAGCAATTTATCCATTTTTTCATGCAGGCAGTATCTCATTGACCTGCTTCTTACAGATTTTCCATAGCTAGCTTGCTCCTTCTTAGAGACTGAAGGTCTTCAGCCATGAGCTTCCGTACTTAGAAGTAACAAGGAGATAAAATTTACACATTCAGCCCTGCATTGTATTAATTTTTAACATCATTAGGCTTTGGAAGGAAAATCCCAGCACCTACAAATATCACCAAGAAAAATGTTCGGGATCCACCTATGTCTTTTGTTGACCATTGACATTTTTTGGGTTTCACAACAACTTACTGAAATTAATTTTACCATTAGGTTTTGAAATAACAGCATCATTTAATAAATCCAGCTGAGTGATTACTTAATTATCTTATGGTAATGACTATTTAATTCAATATTTAGATCTTAGGAGACTGCATAAGCCTAAGTTAATTTGCTATTTTGTATTTGACAAAGGTTTAGAGTCTCTAGAATTAAACAGTGTCGGAGGATAACTTTTTGAGGACATTTTTAAACACTGGAGCACACAGTGTCATCCAGCTGCATCAGCTGAGCATCAGACAAACTGACAGCTGGCAGGAGAGACATGTAACAGACGAACAATTTTTAACTCAGAAGAAATTATACATAAAATTTATACTTGGTAAGAAAATTTCCTCAAACTGTAATAAAGCAAAAGAATCCCTTATTTCAGCTGGGATGGAGTTAATTTTCTTCACAGTAGTAAGTGTGAGGCCATGTTGTGGATTTGTGAGGAGAACAATGTTAATAACACAGGGCTGTGTTTGCTATTGCCGAACAGCACTTACACAGCATAAAGCCTTTTCTGCTCATCACCCCACCCCACCAGTGAGGAGGCTGGGGGTACACAAAGAGTTGGGAGCAGGACGCAGCCAGGACAGCTGACCCCAGCTGACCAAAGGGACATTCCACACCATATGGTGTCATGCTCAGCATATTACAACTGGGGGAAGAAGGAAGGGGGGGGACTTTGAGAGTACTAGCATTTGTTTTCCTAAGTAACCATTACACAGATCAGAGCCTTGCTATGCTGGAGATGGAAGAACACCTGCCTGCCCCTGGGAAGTGGTAAATGCATTCCTTGTTTTGCTTTGCTTGTGCGTGTGGCTTTTGTTTTACCTATTAAACTGTCTTTACCTCAACCCATAAGTTTTTTCACTTTTACTCTCCCGATTCTTTCCCCCATCCTGCTGGGAGCAAGCGGTGTGTGGTGCTTCATTGTCAGCTGGGGTTAAACCATGACAATTCCATATAATGCTGACTTTTTTTACTGACTGTTAAGAAGATTTTCAGGCTTTCTCCATGCTTAAGTTTCTGAGAAATAGAACTCTGACTGAAATTATATTTCCTGAGAAACAAAAGTCAACTTTTCACTTCAAGAAGGCATTAAAATTAAGAAGGGATCTTAACTCAGATTTTATTATTTTATATATATAAATGCACACACACACAAATACACATTTTTTTCTGCAAGTGAAATGTTTCAGACAGCAGTGTAGTTTCCAATTTTGGCCCTAGGTGGTACATTACACCATATTAAAGCAGTCGCTTGCTGAAAATGCTCCAGGAAGGCACAGGGTCTCATTCCTCCCTGTCTCTTTTCCTGAGTGATACAGACCATCACAGCTTTGAAGATGGCAACACTTTCCCTGCCAAACACAAGCAAAACAACTGTCCCCAACAGAATGATGAGTACTCCAGCAGGGGTGCTTGTTTCTTTAAAAGCTGCATTTCCTCAAGGGCACGAAAGGTGACAGTGTCTGGCAGAGCAGTGCAAGATACCAAGAAAAAAGTACTGAAGAATTACCGACAGTGCCAAATCTCTCACACATAACCTGCCTCCCTACACTTACTGCAATTACTTCTGTTACTTAATGCTTTAAAACTTATTTCCTCAACTTCACTGCACTTCATCACTTGAAGTAATCTTCATTTCATTCAACTGATGGGAGTTAAGTACTATTATCTTTCCTCCTTTGTTTGGATATGAAGCAAGTTGCCCAGGGTAATACACTGAGTCAGGAGCCACACAAAGCCAGTGCTCATTGCTTCTAGTCCTGCAGCTTTCCTAGGTGATCCTGCCCTTATTAAAGATACACTGACTTTACTGTGATAAGACTTCAAGGAGTGGCAGCCACAAACACTGTCCCTCCTAGCAGCCCTAAGGAAAGGCAAGCCTATGTCCCTCAAGGAGACGGCAGGAGAATACAGTACACATCCAGCGCCCTGCCAACTGATGACTGGTACAAATAAAAAGACTTGGCAAAGCAGGGTAGTCTACAGAACTCACACTCTCTCCTGGCTGTAGATTGGGTTCATGTTCCCAGTGGGATTTTCTTTCTTTTGTGTACGTCAGTAAGAAAATGAAAATGAGTGGCTTGGGGACACCAGCAGGGAACAAAAGGAATAATGCCAAAATCAGTAGGAAGTAATTTAAAAGACCAACAGGAAAGACTTAACATTTGAAATTACTGACAATTTGAAATTACAAATCCCCAAGCTGTCAATATTATTGAGTATTTTCTGTCACCCCCTTTTATTCTGAAATAGTTAATACAGGACAGAGGAAAGTATTTCTTACAGCTGTGCTCCTGGAACTTGGCATTAGAGACTGACATTATCAATGCAAGTTCTAATGCAAGCTGACTAGCCCTAGCAGCAAGTCTGCCCTCAGTGCTGGGAGGCAGAGGCTGGCCACAGTGAGCATCTTGTCTGATGGATGCAGGGACTTTGCTGCCAGGAATTGGCCTGGGGCAGTCCAAGTTTTCAGTACTCCTTCAACATCCACATTATAAAAGAAAACAACGCAAAGAGAGGCCAGGATGGAGAGAAGGAATGAATTTAGGAACAACAGAAGCTCATTAAGTACCTCCCTGTAAGTCACTTAGTTAATCTCTTTCCTCTTAATGTCCCCCTGGAAATCACTGGTGATAATACTGGAAGTTAATCATCAGGAAGCAAGATTTATCTTCATTTTGTCCCAGCAAACAGCAGAGTGCCACAACAGCAGCTCAACTGCAGCTCCATATATTCCCTGCAGGATGCTTTGGTTACCAGCAACGCTGTCCTCCCAGTACAGTATCAATCCTCCCAAGGCACAGCCAGCAACACTGCAACACTTATCTCCCCTGGGTTATCAGGCACACATACCCTGTGCAAGGACATGCTTTTCCAAGGCTGCCACATGGCTCTGCCCCAAAACCTCCCAGCACTACCAGTAGCATCAGTTTCTCCCACACAAGAGGAGGTGCTGTCTTAGTAAAGCAGCCCTGAGCACGCTTTTGGTATACTCCATACCGTACAGCCTTCCTGTCTCTCTCGGGTGTTCTGCAAACCTTAGCTTGCCCCCAGCTGTGAAGCCAAACACTGGTGATAGATAAGCCAGCAGGGGGAAAAACATTCAATATTCTATCCACTGTGATATGGACACCGTTCAGCACCCTGCAGGCTCACTTCGGGCTGCTGCTCATGCCAACATAGTTGTCACTCAGCATCATTCCACCTCTCACAGTCATGACCCCCAAACTCTTACTTCTCCTGAACAGGGCTGGAGTGTGTAACGGCCTCTCTAGGACACATCCAGCCTTGCCATGGAAGGGCAGTCAGCATCCTCAGCAGCACTGCTGCAGAAGCATCCACTACTCCTGACCAGTGTTAGTTGTGCCCTTGGCTGTGATCTGTTTAAGGCCTCAGCACAATAACCAAGGTAATAAAAAGAACAAAGATTGGAAGAAGAGACTTCAGAACAGATGAAAATTCATTAGAGAAAAAAGATAAAGATGAACAGGTGGTTACACAGAGAAGCATATTTACAGGACAGGTACATAATGACTTCTTGGTATGTGTCTGTCAAGAAGGAACTTTTTTTAATACAATTAATCACCTCTCTGTCCCTCTTGTCATTGCAGCGATATTTCATCTTTTTAATACTCTAATTTCCAACTTGGCCTGGAGGTTGAAATTCTCATTACCATCCTCTTTTTTTATTATTTGTTTGGAGATGTTTGTTTGGGTCTTTTTGTTTGGTTTGGGTTTTTTTTTTTTAAAACATTAAGGAAGTTCAACAAGAAAGCAAACCCACAAATACCTTTTATTTCATTATTTCTGAGGCCCGACTCACGAGTTTTACAGGTGTGAGAGGCTGGCAATAAAGGCAGCAGATAATTTAGCTGATCACTTCTACTACACTCTCTAGATTAATCAGAATAAGAGATACTTGTTCAATAGTTGGTCTTTACACAGCCATAGAACTGTGCAGTTCAGCAACCACTCAGCCATTTGAAGGCATGACTACCTAGAAATAGGACAGGCTCGAAGAAAAGGAAAATTGAACGCAACAAAAGGACAATCAAAAAGCCCCATCTGAACAGGAAAGGCTGGATTCTACACCTTGATACACTTCTGGTACCTCAGTTACATGAAGAGGCATTCACTTCATAGCTCACTATAGGAACCACCTAACAGTCAATTAAGTTGATTTCTCATTTTCTTTCAAGAAATGTGCCTGAATGTCCTCTATTTTCATTCACTACTTCTCCACCAACACAAGGCCTGAGTCAGAATAGTATTTCCTTCAGACATTAGTAGTTACTAAACATTTATATATCTGTTGTCAGAGTCTATACACTGTTAAAAAATATTCTCCTGGAAGAGAATCTGCTTATGGATAGCACATGCACACAGAACAAGGCCTCCGTGTTGAAAAAACAAATATATTTTAAAAGCACATAACCTAAGCTGCAACTTACTGCTGGCACTATCTATTCTTTTGTGACTCGCTCCTCTATGGACAATGACAGCAGACTGGTCATCTTTCCAGTTTCTCATTACAGAGATTTTCCAACCCTTATGCACTGCACACTGCTTTTAAGATTTGTACTGCAAAGCCAGTTTCTATCAGAATTTCCTTATAATACCTAAGACAAAGGAAACTTCAAAGTTTTTGACACCTGAACTCTTGAGGCCTCTAAAACCCCATCCCCTACAAGCATGACCTTCTTGTAAGAACAGTTTCAGCTTATCAGAAATTCAGATGAGTAATAGTGATGACAAACCTGTACCAGAAGGTTTTCAGAAGAATTAGTAACCGGTTCTTGCCATCCAATCATTAATTCCCATGAAGTGCTCAATTGGCTATGATTATCATTACTGACAAGGGTGCCATCAAACTGAAATTGAGTCAGTGTTTAAAATATGATTTAAGAGCAGTTCTGGGTACTAAAGCAGCTCCCAAGTTCCTGCTGCCAAACTGCATGTTCTTCTTCACAGAAAGGTGGTATTTTCTCCCTTGTGCCCAAGAGAGAAAAAACACCACTGGTTCTGATAACAGACAATACTAATGAACCATACAAAGGAAATAATGGGTTACTTCATGCATTTGACAGCTTACTGCAGTTTTAAAAGATTTGTGAAGATGAAAATGCATTTCATTTATCTCAAACTGTTTCATTTTAGGCATTTGTAGCAATTTTTCAGACAGAATTGTGGTTCTTGAATTACCATGTCCATTTCAAAGCAACGTTCAAATCAATCTAGTCAATTTTTCTAGCCCCAAGGTCCACAAGGTTAAGGTTTGACAAGTTCCAGTTTCATCTGTAACCAAATTAGAGCTAAGGATTCCCACATTACCGAAGTGCTAGGGAATAAGCCAACCTCTCCTTGCGGAGGCACCTCCTTTCCTCCCCACCGCAACCTTCAAGGTAAGAGCTGATATTCACCCCAAGAGGGCACAGGTGATGTGCTAAGCAAGAGCTTTGGGAACCCTGCATTGTCACATTTTACAGCTGGCTTTCAGGAAGGAGCTGCCAATTGCCAAGACTGCCAGGAATGCTGATCCAGAGCAGCCACTCAGGTTCAGCCCTGGCTGTGGCATCCCCACCTCCTCCTCTCCCTGGGCACTTCCCTCACTGACTTGGCTAAAATCTAACCATAAGAAAAAAAAAAAAAGGTCAATTAGTGTTCAGTCAGATCAGTCTCCTGAGACCTCTAACCATTACCTCAGTAGCTCCCTAAGGAGCACAAAGGGGGAAGAAACTTAGGACTGGGATGGACAAAAAGGCAAGACTATGGAGTTAGAACTGGTGCAAACCATTACGGGACTACAACTCCCCATTAAAATCAGATTTCTTTTTCTGACAGCAAAATGAAGCTGCAGGCTCCACGCTGTTAACAGGAATGCAACGCTTCAAAAGGCTACCCTCACAAATGGCTTCTTGCCCACCACTGTCAGCAAAGGGGCCAAGTGAAAAGCACATAAGAAGAAAGGACCACCATGCAACACCACAGGACACTGCAGGGCTTTGCAGGGATGTCCCAAGGTCAGTGACGCACCATAGGTAACCGTCACAGGAAGGTGAGCATCCCACCCAGCAAACTTGGCTCACAAGGCAAGTCAGATGCCATTTACTGTTGGGTTGACTAAATACAGCCTTAACAAGTCTTGACTGAGATTCTGTCTTAAGTCTTGGACTCTGTAACAACACATCTTAAGCACTCCAGCTCCTTCCAGGGATTCTTTTCCTAGTCTCTTCTTGCTGTTTGAGTGAAACAAACACTACATTTTCCTGGGCCCTTACTGGGACAGTGTTTTTGACCCAGCAAACAGCTACTGCAGCTTCACAAAACAGCCACAGTCAATAAAGCTCCAGGCTATCAGTGAATACATGGGAAGTCACAACAAAGTGTATTCCAAATCTTTCAAGTCCTTCCCCTCCCCTTTCAAATTACAGCAGCAGCAAACAGGATGTCACATCTGAGTCTCCAAACACAAAACAAATATAGGCTACACAGAACATAGCAGGGTCTAAATATAATCAAAGACAGTATACCTTAAATTTACCTTCTCATTTTCTTTTCTACTGATAAATACAACCCTGACAAAAGATCTAACTACAGAGAGTATTACAAGTGATAGCAAAAGTCTTTCCAGCAGCTGCCTGTACCACAGCTCCTCAGGAAGCTTTGCTGCAGGCCCAAACACAAGGAAAATGAAAGTCTCGTGCAAGGGGCTCATACTCACCGTTTGCAAAGTTTCTTCCTGTCTTCTGCTTTGGCTCTGTCGGTTGATGAAGGAGCGTGTCGAGAGTTTGTAATGGTTCAGCAAGCAGATGATCACTACGACCATAACAGTTATAACCACGATAATAATGATGATTTGAACAAACTCCAGTTCAGCTAAAACAAAGGAAAAAAAGAGGAAAATGTGTCATTAACACAGAGAATATTAACCATCAAAGCAATAATCTGAAAAAGCTCTCATTATTTAATCAAGATTGATCCGGCAATGTGATACTACTGCTAACCATTCTGCAAAGCTTTGTGGAAAAAACTGTTCTAAGAAGTACGAAATGATGTAATTTTTTGCAGAGCAGATCAATCAGTACAACTGGCTGTAGGTCAAAACCAAGAAGCTTCTTGCTGATTCTTCTCTGCAGCCTTCTCAGGTAATAAACTCTTCAGCATAAACACCACAGACAAGCCTTCTGGATAATAAAATTTCACTGGCGGGGCGAGGAGGGAAACAAACCAAGAAACCATATACACACAAACCCCACTCCATTTTGATGACCACCTGCAATGCCAGCAGGTCCAGAGGGTTCCATAAGCTTCAAAGGAGAGGTCATGGAGAGTGGAATCAGGGCACTATGTCTCATACACTACCCTTAATTTTTTATTAACTAAACAGTATAAAAGCTATCTAGAGTAGAAAACTTTTATCCTATTGAATCTACACACAATGTCTTTTTCAATTACTAACTTCTCTCTAACTAACATAAAGTTAACTATTCTAGGACTTACCATTCAGGTAAAAATCTAAAAAGAGACCTGGTACTATAAAACAAGACATGTTCCACTATCGTTAAAAACGAAACCAGGGCCTTGGTCGTTGCAAGAGATACAATTACAACAAACTCCGTCAGAGACCATCACTTTATCTGAAGTCCTGCCTGTACCACAAATATTAAGTATATTTAGAAATGAGTCACTCTTGCACCCTTTTGGCTATACAGGACCAGCAAAGATGAGCAACATAAGGGGAAAAATTGCCCTTTAGAGTTACCAAGTTGCTGCTATTTCTATGGAAACTGCATTGCTCACAGGGGATGCTCTCATCTTGAAAGATAACTCCAGTTAATGGAAGGAGGTCTTTGGTTGCTAGGCTGGTAGAAAAAGCAAAGACGCAGCAGTGCAAGTTGCTCAGTTTTGGTACTTTCCAAAAAAGGCACTACTTTTTGGATGCAAAAATATGAGCTTTGGGGAACCAATATTAAACTTCCATTTTAAAAACCTAACAAGGAAAGAGATAGTGACATATGAAAATGAAAAGACAAAGCAAATATCAGAAAACAGGCTCTCCAGCCCCAGTCTCTACTTCGTAGTCCCACTCAGCCTTCTGTGTGACAGCAGCAGGCTTGTGCAGACGCAACACAACTATGAAGCTGAGCTAGAAAAACGCCTTTCACACATAAAACCTAAGATGAACCTGTGGTGGAAAAAAAACGAAACCTCAAGCCTATTTCATTATTCCAAGACGTCTTGTGAACAAAACTTCAGACTACAGGAGCTGCAAGCGTGCTGGTTTCCCGTGGAGGCTGGTGCCAAGGGACAGCTGTCTGCCACACACCACCAGCGGCCACGGCCACACCATCACTAACGTTGAGGGTCTACAAAAGTCTCAGCAGGAGTTACAAGTCTACTTGAAACTAAGATAAGAGTAAAGGCCAAAAATATGTCTATCAATTTCTCTTTGCTCCTAAGTAATATCCACTCATCATTAAGACCATCGACATTTTCAAAGAATTTGACTGGTCTGTGTTTTATGCTCTCCTTTTGCTATTGAACCCATATGCAGCGCACCAATCTTTCTTCTTCCCCCACTCTTGAGTCACTGGAAGCTAACAATGTCAGCACCAAAAGATCAAAAAGCAGGAAGCACAGAATTAATTAAAAAAAGAAACCCACAAAACCCACATTTAAGTAAAAAGTCAGTTCTTCTTGGCTTAGAAGCACAGAAAACAGACTTTATATAGTTGACAATGGCTGCAACTCACATTCTGTGGCTACTGAAGTACTAAATGGTTTCTTCACCCAAACCTTTTTTTGGGTCCATGTCATAATTTAGATTGGAAATCGAGAGACTGTTGCTAAAGGGCAACATGCAAAACAAGCAGTGTTGATTTAGGCTTTCCTAGAATGCAAAGATCACTGGAATGACATGTTGCTCCTCTATCTGCCAAGGGCAGAGTCTTCTAAATTTATCAAGGCTCCTGCATTTCAGTGGCAAGGGACAGTACCTCTCCTTTAGAAAAAAATGATTTGGTCTGCAACCACTTCCTCTGGGAGGGCATAATTTAAAAATGTTTGACTAAAATAGGGCCATAAAACAAAAAAATAAAAAACCCCAAAGAACTCAGGTATGAGCACATAAGATTTTCCAAGTCCAGCTTTACACCGTACACGCTAAACCACAACAGAACACCTTACTGATGGCTCGGGAGGATTTCCTCACTGGAAAGCATGGGGAAAAGAAAGATAGTTTTTAATTTCTTCTTCCTTCTGACCCTCCTGCTGCTGTTATTAACAGGAAAAAGCAAAGAGACAAGTGCAGCAGCAGCCAGTATTTGCTGGCACTGATCAAGGCCATTTAAATAGTTCCTGGCAGCTGCTGACAGGCACTGGGTGACCCCGGCCCCCACCGCGTTCCTGGCTCTGCTGTCCAACACCTGCCTTCCAGACAGGCATCTCCTCCTGCCTACTTTTCCTTTTGGAAGGAGATTGGAGGAGGGGGAAGCTTCAGGAAGAGAAATGATACGGGTTTGCCTCTCCAAATCTGTCACACTCACATATGTCAGTTTCTTTACATGCAAAAACCTAACATTTCTAATGAAAATTCTTCTGTGAAAACAAACAAACAAAACCCCAAACCAACCTACAAAACAAAAAAACACAAACAAACCAACCCCAAAAATTACCCAAAACGCAACGTTCCAGGGTAAACGCCCAACATGGAAAAGGCCACTACACGTTGCTCAGAAGAGCATGAAAAGGAGAAGTAACTTACGCCCCTACCAGCGCTCACACACGGCCGCCACCCCGACCCCTGCCCCGCAGACAGATCTCCCGGCCCGGGGCAGCTCTGCAGGCGAGCGCTGCCCGGTGACCCGGGCCCACATCCCGCAGCATTCCCTATCCCTCTCCGGGCGAGCGGTACCTCTTTCCAACAACAGGTCTTTTAACCGCGCATCCTTCACCGCTGTTCTGTTCAGCCGCTCACTGGACATGCTCGCCTCCGCCGGGCGGGGGGCTCACGCCGCTCCGCCAGCGCCCGCATCACCGGCGGCCCCGCGCTCCATCCGGCCGCNCTCGCACGTGTGCGCGCCCCGCCCCACCCGGCCCGGGCCGGCCCCGCCCGGAGCGAGGGACAGCGAGAAATAGGTAGCGCTCCCGTCCCGGGCGCCGGGAGCTCTCACCCGCATCTTCACACAACACGGACGGCCAAAGTGGTCGCATCCTGGAGCAGTACTGAAAAACAGTAACCACCAGAAGGAACTATGCCCGCAACATCAAGTTACACAAGAAAAATAGAAAAGGAGAAAGGAGAACGCTGGGATACGATTTTGGGATGCACATTCCAGCTGCATGTGTGTTTCTTTGGCAGAACTCCCCCACATGTATAAATGTCGAGGGGGGGGGGGGGGGGGTAATGCCAAGAAAATGGAGCCAAGATCTTCTTGGTGATGCCCAGTAATAGGACAAGAGGCAAAGAGCAGAAACTGATGCACAGAAGTTCCACTTGAGTATGAGGAAGAACTTTACCATGCAGGTGACCAAGTGCTGGAATAGAACCTCTAGAGGTTATGGAGTCTCCCTCACTGGGGACATTCAAAAAACACCTGGATGCAATCCTGTGCCATGTGCCCTGGGATGATCCTGCTTAAGCAGGGAGATTGGATCAGATGACCACTGTGGTCCCTTCCAACCTGACCAACTGTGAAACTCCCAGTTCCAGCAGTACCTGCAGGCCCCTGAAACCCTTTGCCGACCCAAACCCCTGTGCCTGCCCCAGTCCTGCCACCAAGCCAACCTTTCTGATGCCTTTCTGGCAGATGAACCCAGGGTTCCACATCCCTGTCCCCACCTGTATTCACATGGACAGCACTACAATGGAGGCCAGTAGCAGGGACTTAGGGGTGTACGTGCTGCTGCTGCTCACAGGAGCAGCACAGTCTCACAGTGTCCCTGCCATGCTGGGAAGCACTGTCAGTACCATGTCCCTAATTAATGCCATGTACCTCAACTCCCGGATATTTCTCCTACACCGGCTTCTCCAGCACAGCCAAGCCTCCTCCTGTTCCTAGTTACTTCTCTGGATTATGGTGGCACCCCCAAAGCACTGAGTAAGACCAGTTTGTATCTACACTAGCAAAAAAGAGAGTTCAGCCTCTGGTCTGCACTTGGACAGGACCTGGGAACTCCTGAGAGTGGAGGAGCTGGGTGAGGCTCCAGCTCCTCTCCCAGAAGGCTTGGGCTGGCTCAGCTCAGCTTCACACCAGTACCACTCTCTCCAATACACAACAGTCCAAGTCCCCAGGACACACTCTGGGGCTGACCACGGAGGTTGACCCACTGCTCCCCATACCTTTCCTATTTGCAAATCCCATGGATGAGCCTCCAAAAAAAAACCCACAAAACAAAACACCCCAAACAAACAAGGTTTCCTAACTCAAAGTCACGGAGTGGAAAGAGGGTGAGAGGAATGGGCCTGCTTGTGGTCACCTATCAAGCTGGCACCATGAAGAGCCAGGGGGTTAAAAATATTAGGGAAACATATCCTGCTATATATATATCCAAGGCACATAGCAGGGCCCTCTCGGTTGGTTACAGCCTATCCCAACTGTCTGGATTTATTAAACTGTTGTTGACGTTTAGCTCGATACTGCAAGGTCTAAGGCCTCAATCCAAACAGAACAGTCAAGCTGGGGGACAGTGATTGTGGACTGTAAACAAATATCCTTTGAGAGTTCCTAGAAGAGCAGAATGAGTTTAAATTGTATGTTGATGGAATGGTTTTGTGCAAGTGGAGTATTAACCGACTATGGCACTTTCACCAGCAGAGACAAATAATTCAGTACAGAGAGCAGATATGAAGCACCTTCAAAACTACAATCTGATTGTCCCCAGACTACTTTGAAAACAATTAATTCAACAGACAGGCCTTCTAAACATGGCTGTTGTGCGGGCATATGTGCTCTGTGTATACAGAGTGGCTGCTGAGGCCAATTACCTTCCTATTGCAAACTCTTCATTGTCAAGGACATTGCAAAACAAAGTTTCTGAGCCAAAGACTGGCTCACATATATCATTCCCCAACCGCATGTTTAAAGTGAGGAGTTAGTTTCAGATGAGTGTAGTTTAAAGACTACAAAGAAAAAAGAAAAAAGTTCATATAGTGGTATTAATGCATCTTCTTTACTTTAGTCTCCTACAACTGAAGCATGAATGTTTTCCAGTTCCTGAAGGACATTAACCTATGGCAAAACTGTGGATTCGGCACGCAGATAGATAAATAATATGCCTTACTCCCTCTCTAGCCCATTACTTCCCAACCCATCAAAATTTATTTAGTATTATTGTACAAATGCAGGCACAATGACTACAAAATGGTTACAGCTTTCTATATCCGTAAGTAGTGAATCTGATAAGCATCCTCAAGAAATCCTCAGAATAATATTTGGCTCATCACCTATTTATTAAGAATTTATCATGAACTTTTCGATGTGAATCAAGCCCTCTAGGGACTGACCAACTGTGCAGCAAGTGCCAGACAGCCCATAAAAGCTACTCTGTCAAAAAAGATGGGAGACCAGCTTCCTGCTAAAATTCCCCCCCCAGTAACAGGTTCTGCCATGACCTCTGAGCTGGACGGCTCCTCTGGTGACAGGGTTGAAGCTCCTTACACAGGCTCTGACACACAGAGTCATAATTCTCCTCCACAAGCCATTAGAAGTCTAGCATATTAATAATAAAGCCAAGGGCTAGTTAAATTTGGTAACATTTAGGTGAAATTTTCTAAAACATGTGTTCACTGACCTGTCTCCTCAGAACATTACTGGGAAAAGAAAAATCTCATTCTGGAACCTACAAGAACAAAATCTGATATTTTTTTTTTACTATTAGTAAAGATGTTAATCTCAAGTGTAAGGAAACACAGCCATGCTTTAGTGACCAAAACTGGACAGATGCTGCTTTCTGAATATGAGTTTTGCATTTCCACTACTTATCTCTTTTTTCCTCTGCTTCTCTGAAGATATTATTGACTGTGGGCAGGCTATTGGCCAGCCCTCACTTCGAGCAGTAAGAGAAAAACCACAGTCTTGAAACTGTAAAATAAGGGGGTGGTTCCTCCTGCCTGCAGTCAACCCCTTGGAGTCACTCTCCTGGGGAACGTGGGTGGCAGGTATGTGTGCAGAGGTGCTTCCCCTCCCTGCATTGTGACGCAGCGCGGAGTCACATGCATAACTTCAGCCCAAAAACCATCTGGTACAACCTTCAACACTTCACGCAGGGTCATGTGTCCTTACATGACTCTTCCAGGCAGCACCAGTATGATGCTTCATAGTCAAAGTCATGTTGGGGCGACACATGCCTGTCATGGGGGAGCCATGCTTTCAGTCCCTGGCCAGCCAGGCTGGGGGGCCCACACAGGAGCCCCATGCATCTTTGGGACTACCTGGATAATTGCTGCCTGATCCAGTCTCTCAGCCCTGTGTCAAATCAGCACTCATGGGAGCACAGCCCCAGCTCCTTCCTGCCACCCCAGCACACTTGCAGATGGTAACGCAGCTGAGGCACAGATGAGCCAGACCTGTGAGGTCTCTGCTCATAAGAAAAAAAGTCAAATTGCATGGTGGGTGGACACTGCTGCCAACACAATAAAAAGGATGTGGGCAATGGTCAGGGAAGAGCAGAGCAGGAGACTGTGATCATCTCCATTTCTGGACCTGGACAAACAACTGCAGATGTGCCTACTGAATGCCCCATGCCCCCACTTCTCAAAAGGTCACCTCCTGTGGTAAATTTTCACATTGTTGATTAAATCTGAAGTTTACACGTTAAGTTTGTCAGAAGAAGATACAAAGGAATGGCACCACCCCAGGGAAAGGAAAAGTGCTTTTCTCATAGACAGTAAACTCAAGTAACTTATTTGCCAGCAGATACGTATCTAGATGTATTATCTTGATGTGTTTAATGTGATTAAGTGCAAGGAACAAGCAGATGGAAGCAGTGTGGAGAGATTAGCAAAACAACACAAAAGAAGGAAGTTTGGTGGAGGGAAGAAGATGGTGTTTAAGGCCTTTAAATTAACTCCCTGCGAAAGCTGTTCTTTACTCTGCGTTAATAGGAAAGGTTAGGAAATGGAAGCCGTCCTTCATATGCATGGTTAGTTGCACAGCCTGAGTGGTCCATGGCCACGCATGTGGTGGTTTGTTTTCCTGTACTGGAAAGAGGGTTCAGTCAGGGACACTGAATTATAACATGCTGATTTAAGAGTAATCACCGTTTCAGACCTGACTAGCTCTGGCTCTGTTTACACTGGTGAGTGAGAAAATCTACTTATGAATTATCCCCACTGCAGTTCTATTAGTCCACACACATTGGCTCGACGCAGACAATTTACAGTCGTCTCCTCCAGCAGGGTTAAATGGTACAGTGAGCATAATACCCTGGCCCTGTTTACCCTGGAGATTACACTGCTGTAACTCCAATGCTCCCCTGCCACTGCTGAAAAACAGGTACAGAATTTCCTGGTGCTGATGCATGAGGAATGAGAAACTCTGGGCAGGAAAAGGCAGATGTAAATCTGAGGGAGATAATCAACCCAGGCTACTCACACCATGAAAGTGTCCCTAAGGGGATGAAGCAACCAGGTGGCTGAGAAACAGAATTTCACACAGGTATCCATTAGGATGAATACTACAATACAGGGGCTTCCACATATTCCAGTCTTTGACTAATTCAATCTTCCATTTAGTTCTATCCAAAGCTAGTGAACAAAATCAGCTGTCCTGAAAATACTGCAAACCCGTCCATCCTTCGTGGCTTTTGGGGTGTTTTGAGGTCATATCTACTAGGTGGTTGGAAAACAAGCCGTTTAAGTAAGGGAAGAGGCAAGAAAGGATCACAATGTATTTTTTGGGTTTTATCCTGTTATTCTTAAGAGTTTTTCCAGCAGTACTTGCAATTAATACCTGGTACTGGATTCTGTGGAGTCTCAGTAGTTCCAGCATGACTACCCTGCCTAAGCTTCCCGTGGTTTCCAGGCAATTCCCAGCAAGTACAGGAAAGAATCATCCCTCATTATTTCTATCTTTTTTTTTTTTTTTCCCCATTCAAGCATGAGCTAGAAGAGACGCACTAAGGACCACATTAAAAAGCTGAGAGATCACATCATGCATTATCCTACCACAGGAAAGGATGAAAGTTAAATGAGGGACAGAATTAGCATGAATGATAGAATTATGCATATCCAAGAATCGACCTCCAACACCAAACTGAAAGCCCTGTTGTAGAAATATAGGTTGCTAAATAAGCCATTAGCAGTATTTTACACACACAAAGGAACTTTCATTCTTCCACTAAAGAACAATCTTTGGAGTTACAGAGTCTCCTGCCAGGTGGATTATTCGCTCCATAAATCTCAATTGCCAACAAACTCCCTGGCAGAAGGAAGAGAAAACAACGGACACTTGACTGCAGATTAACAGACTATCAAGTTATTTTAGTACTTTCTGATTAAGGTGTATGGAAACACCTCAAAAAGCTGGACAGTGCAGAAATCTTTTAAGACCACAAGAAAATCCAGCAACGCCACTCTAAAAAAGAAATCTAAATCTAAGATACATTACAGAGATAAGAAGGGAAAGCAGAACCAGGATTACAAAAAGGTACTAAAAATATAAGAAGAACATGAAGAGCTGTATTTTATTTTTGACATTAATATAATCAGCTAGTTCAAAGCTCTACCTCACTAATGGTGCTGTCTAGTACCTGAAATAAAGGATGAAGAGAGAACTTGGGAAAAGTACTCAAAGAGATATGGGGAACAAGGCGAATCAACAGAATGCAAAATTTGTGGTCAGTGATGACAGAAAAATAATGCTTTTAAAGAACTACAATGCCAATATAATCTAGTGTTAACATTTAAAAATGAGCAAAGGAAAGACTTTGACACTGAAAAAATGGATCTACATACAAAACAAAGGAATTTTATTTGTTTTCTTTCATCCTGTAGTTTTCTTATCATTTATCTTGCAGCATTTACATACATGCTGTCTGGATGTGTAATCATAAGGGAAATTAGCCCTGGATAACCCCATGCTGCAGCACGTTTACAGAAATTGCTCTAGAGAAAACAACTCTAGGAATAAAATGAGGGATGTTCAAACCATCGGAAATCAAGTGAGTCACAGACACGATAGGTCTGAAGGATTGGAAAAATCTCGTTATGAGAACATGCCATTAAACATTACAATCAAGCATAAAATTGCTCTGCCACAGTATTTTGTTTTATTTGCATTGTTAAATTTCTTCTCCTAACAATAATGGATAGTTTATAGCACTAATGATTTATACAAAAGGAGCTGTGTAAATGCATCCCAAATGGGCGGCATCTTTCTTAAGAATTGTAGATTCAGTTTCTTTCAGCTTGATCGCAAATTGGTGACTCACACAAATTTCACATCTGCCTCAGGATACAATGGTGCAGCTTCTAATGAGGTTTCATTGTGGATTAAGTTCCTATAGGGCAAGAGAGGTGTAAAAACTTATGCTAATTTTAAAAAGCACACTGCATTTCCACAAATTGCCATGGTACAAAAAGTATAGATGCTTTGACATTAACAACTGTTATCATATTACTGATTTCATTACTTCTGGCTTCTGCAGCACCACTTAAAATAAACTACATGCTTTGCATACAATTTTTGTATGACCATGAACAGAAATGCAAATTTTTCCCAATAAATCAATGTAATTGTTATGGAGAACAGGGCAACAGTTCAAGAGTATTTAAAATGTGTCTGCAAAACACATTCACCTCACTTGCACTGCACTCCCAAAAGGGATGAGAACTGAGGTTTTTGATGTGCGAAATTATTTGGATTTGCTATAGTTTATAATCCTCTTTATGATATAACAGAGTAATCTGTTCGCAAAGCGCAGCATTCCAAGACTTTAAAGTCAGGCTTCCTCAAATCAGAAATCAAAAGACCTTGACCATCTCTTTCTGGAGATTCTTTGACCTTTATGTCAAAATGAAGGTATTCATTCACGCTTGATTCGAGCAGCTGAAGAATTAAGGAAATCACTCAATTTATGGCAAAATCTTGAGAAATGACAACACTGGGAATAAGAATCGGAATCTAGTCAAGACTTCTTAGGCCAGTAAGAATGAGAATAACTGCAGACAAAATATACTCAAGCTCACCCGGAAGCATCAGGAAGTTTCTAATGCACTTCTTTTCTGACTAATGGCCTAAGTGAGTGTGTAAGACAATAATCCTCATACAGGAGATGTGAGGAGGAGACAAGACAGCAGAGAAAATCCACAGAGAATGTCAGTTGTCAGATGCTTCCTGCAGTTTTTCCATAACCACTTATCAGGAGCTAGTTTTAACACATCATCACAGGCATTCCTCAGCAAGCAGCAGCATTTCTGTCTCTTCCTTCAGACTGGCAAAGGAGTAAGACTGACCAAAAATACATCTTCTAGAAAAGAAGGAATTAGGCGAGCAAGCTCAGCACTCAATGGGAATGGGATACCTCACTGCTGCTTATGAAAAGCAGACCACTGAGTAAACCACCAGCAAAATGACAACCACATTGCAGAAGCTACCAGGCTATTTTTACCAATTCAGAATATGTTATCTTTTCATTTTGTAGAAAGGCAATAAAAATTCATAAGATTCATGCTCTGCATTTAAACAGAAAAGCTTGGTAATACAGCATTCAGACCACATGTTTTTTAACATTACCATGAATGGTCTAAGTTCTTCAGTCTTCTGACATGTTCACAGGGATGGTGTTTACACTGACTCATTCATAGTACATCATATCACATTTTAATGATTCAGTTCAGCTCTGACAAAAGGAAACATCTGCCATCTTTTTTTCCTTTCATGAACTTTATCACAATTAAAAATCTGATGTTTCACCAGCCTGTGTGCCAACTGAGAAGAACGCCAAGTTCGGCACTTCCCGATACATACAAATGCGTGTGGCATGAACAGCCAGTACCAACAGCACCAAGCCATCACTGACTTGTCAGTTCTCACCACAAGAGAGAAGAAAGATCACAGTTTGTGGGCAATAATTTTATAATCTTGATCTGGTTTCCATATGACACAGTGCAAGGGAGAGAAAGCAAAAGAAAAAAAAAAGAAAGGAAAAAGAACACTGTGTGATGACAACATACGATTTCTATGTCTTGCCCTATTGCAGCCAGAAAAGTATTAAAGCAGCATGTCAAAACTGGCATAGCTTCTAAAAAAACAATTTCCAAACATCACTTGATGGACAGCACCCTAGGAACCCGATACAAAGCTTAAATCTGCATCTACTTTACATAAAATGAGGCCAATCCCCCCAGTGCAATGACAGTATTCTTGTTTTCAGCAGAATCAAGGGTATATACAAACTCGAGCCACTTCTGAGACACTGCACATGACAAGAAGGCAGCTTCACCATTTACCACGAAGACCACCAACCTCTTCTACCCTGTGTAACACCCAGGTAACTCTTGTCTCTCTAGCCAGATCCAATGACACTGGCATTTCAAGGTGGAAGCCGAGGGCCAGAAAAAAAACAGCAGCCTAATGATACAGGCAATGCAGTGTTGCTTCGTTTATGGAGTAGCAGAGTCCCGCTACTATTGTGGTGTTACTGAGCCCAGGCAGTCAGAGGGATGGATGTCAGATTCCAGGGCAGAGCTGGGGTCTCAATAACGGTTGAGAGGTGCTTTCTAATACTGCTCCTCCATCCATTTTTTAACTTTTACTGCTAGCAAAATACTGGATCTGGTAGGGTACAGTTAAACTCGAAGTGTCTCGTAGGAGGACTTTAGGAACTAAGAAAAGAAAAATGATCCTGCATACAGAATGTACAAGACTGCCCCAAAGGTATGACATAGATGCTTAAGGAGATGCAGGGTCTACTAGCGATAAGATCAGACTGAGCTCTATCACAGACCTGCTAGTGACCTAAAGCAAGTCCCTTCAGCTCTTCCTGCCTGTCATCTTCATTCTTCTCTCTCAGTACCACAGAATCATCTATGCAATGCTTCCACAGAGCACAGCCTCACTCACTTCAGCTTTCTCACATGGTCCACTACTAGTACCATATATAATTTGGGCTGCAAAAATGCTTTTGAAGATGACATGTGAGCACCTAAATCACAAAGATGCATTTTCATAATCTGCCCAGTGGTAAATGGATAATGCCCTATCCCAATGAGAAAAAGGCTAGTCCCTAAGTGGCTGCAATGGCGTTTTCCTCTGTGCAACAGCAAAAAAAAAAAACCAAAATTTGTTTGAAATCTCACCAGACACACTGAGAACTGACAGCTAATGCATCTTACAGTTGGTTGGCTGGTATTTTTGGATGATAGGCTGCATTTCAAACTACTTCATCCTGTGTTCACAGTCTGTACAACTGCACATCCGACATTGTACTGACTCACCAGTAGCATTTTTGTGCAGCCCACTAAAGAGATACCACTACATCCTGTTTGGGTGGGGCAAGACTTTCTGGGTGAATCTCCTTGTTGGAGAGGAAGTTTTGAGAGCAAGGGCTTTCAGGGTCACAAGAGAAACTGGGCTTTCCCATGGGTGCCTGCACACACAGAGTGGGAAAAGCACATCTGATCCCCCTCCGTGTTACCCCACTGGGGCAGCAGAACTACTGATGCTTCACATTTATCCTAATTTTTAATAAAAACATGGTTTTCATTAGGATTAAGGTAAAGGATTAAAAACAAATAAACCCAAGTTCTCATGCAGCCTCTAGGGAAAGGGCTGAGCTTTGTGCCCAGACTAATAGGGAACACTGCCTGCACAGCACACTTTCCAGACTGCCTCCAGGCAAATGCAGGGAAGCCGAAGCTTTCCAGAGAAGCAAAGGTCAGAGAGATCTCTCCATCATTCCTTTAAGTCTGAGATCAGGGGTCTCTGCCACACTTCTGAGACATGGAGTTTTAAGTCAAAACTGCAGAGAATTGTCCTGAGCCAGGCAAGCGTTTTGCAGTGCTGCTCTGTGATCCCATGCCACTGGCGCCGCTTCATGCATTCATGTGATGATTCAAGAAACAGCCTTGACTGCTCATCCATTAACTGTGGGGCGCAAGTCAGGTTTGCAGTGCTGGGAGACAGGCTATTTTTACCATACTTAGGATGTGCTGTCACAATGTTAAATCCCAGTTGCAGATTTACCAAAAGCACTAAGGGGATTTGTCCGGGATTTCAGGACGCCGGCATCCTGATCTGCATAGCAGCTCAGACCAGGCTTTTTGCCATTCATAAGTCCCAGACAAATGACTCGTGAGAGTGTGCAGCTTGCCAGCACAGTGCATATTCAGCAAGTATGCGGGGTCTGGGATGCGTCTGACATTGGAGGAGTGTGCTGGCCACCTGCACACGGTATCCCAGCCTCCCCAACACACTGCGTGCCAGACATGTGTGCACCCTCTCTCCTGTGCACAATGCCTGGACATAACAGACCATGAAGACCACAAATGAAGACCTGGCCACACAGCTTCTGCCCTCATGCAGGGCAATATATACTCCCCCTACATCGCACACTACTTCTATTTTCTGTAGTCTCAACCAAGCATAGCACAAACTTCAGATTACTTCCCTCATAAAGTTTACATCCTGGCCCACCTCTGTCTTCAGGGATCCAATCCCCTGGCTGTGGCAGGTACACAAAAGGGTCTCACAGGAGAAATTTCAGTGCACCCATCACTGATGGCTCATGGATAAAGTCTGAGAAATCTTGCCATGTGACACTTAGGAGGGTGAGGCTGAGTTGCTGCGGATACCTTACCTACCATATATCCTGCCTTGAAAGTTTCATGTCATCATATTAGCACAGTTTTGATAAATGAATTAGAAAAGGCACACCCTTTCCAGTGCTTATCCTGTTTTTTTTAGACACACTGAATAACTTTACCTTGCTGTCAATGTATCTAGTTTCTGGTTTACACACCTAACATGGGAAGAAAGGAATTACTCAAGCCAAGGTTGTGCATATAAGGAACATGAATCTGTCATACCAGCCAAACAGGCTCTCAGCTTGAATCTATCCTTTTTTGGGCAGACAGCTTAGACATTTTGAATATAAAAAGACTCTGTCAATTTTTTTATTCATGGCCCCTCATATTTCTTGCTCTGAAAGCTCAGACTAGGACTTTTTGTTCATTGCAGTTGTCTTCCTAAAAGCCAGCTTAAACCTGAACACCTCTCAAAATTTTCAGGAAGGTGGTTTTCTGTTTGGGGCTTTTTTTTTTGGTTTTGTTTTTTTTTTTTGCTCGATTGGTTGGTTTCTTATTTGGGTTTGGTTTTTTTTTTTTACTTTTAGAGGTAAGAGTTGTGGTTCCCAGAGTTAAATCACAAAACTTTGAGGGTCTGTTTTTCTGCTAAAAAAAATAAAATTACTCTTTTATTTTTTTTCAGCACAGTGTGAATTTCTGTCACATAACTGAGCCCCAGTTTCCAAAATGTTCGTATTTTATCTTTTCTACTATATTCTGCTATTTCTTCAGTTAATACTTTAAAATTCTGCCTGAAACTGAAGTTTCTCTGTTGCCTACACATTTTGTCATTTCTAACATGACAGTTCTGTAACCCATTTGTTTTCTCAGTGCTTCTTTGAGCATCACTTCTACTTCACAGTGCAGATGTCTAACACAGATCAAGGCAGGCACTGCAGTATATTCTGTTCCAAAAGATATCCCCACCTCCTCATTTGTTTTGCAACATGGCTATCAAAGCATTAAATAAATAACATAATAGTTAGCATATACCCATTGTTTTAAAAATTCTGCATGGTTTATAGATGTTACCTTGTTTCTTCACTCCTGTGAAATAGATACAGAGTTGATCACTTTATATGAATTGCGACCACAAAGCAAGTCAATTGCTAAACTAAATAGTCAGATAAAGAGCCCTTTCTCAAATTTCTGAGGCCAAAGTAGATCCCGTTTATAAGGAGAAACAACAAAAAATTGCAGACCACCTCCTGTAAACAAAGGCATGCAGGCTAAATTTTGATCACAGCTTCTTCTCTGTGAGCCTCTATCCCAAATCTTAAGCCTCAGTTCTCTCCCTTAAAGCTCACACCCAGTGCCTCTGGTCAATGCAATCTTCAAAATTTCCCATCTTGAACAATTTATTTTCAGGAACAAAGCCTGGAAAAGATCCAAACCCCCCATGTGCATTGGCAGCAGCTCAGGATGCTGTCTAGGTGTGTCTGGCTTGCCCAACTAACAACTCTTTCCACTTCCTCCATGCAGAGCACACTTGTGTTTCATCATACTGCAGCAAGCCACCCATTAACTTCTATTCCCTCATTTCTAAAAAGGCTACCAGTTTGTCCCACTACATCCCCAGCTTTTTGGGCTGTCAGACACTCTGGGGTTTAGCTAGCGGTTTAGAATTCAAAAGCAAACGTACAGTTTAGAATTTACAGCTGGGAAAACAATTTCCAAAAATATCTGTATGAATGCAATGCAGAAATATGCCACATTATAACAGTGAGTATTCTTTCTCAAAATGGAAGTGTTAAATTTTGAGCACAGCTCTATGCCTGAAATGAGCCAAGAAACTTCTGAAATGAGTAACAGGCCTTGCTCAGCACCCTTTGTGCAAAGCATCCTCCTCCTTCCTGCTCCTCTTCCCCCTCCAGGTAGCCCCAGAACATCAAAGCAAAGTTTCTCAGCTGTGCTGTTAAGCCATACCCCCCTAAACATTATTATCAGTATACTGTTTCCCAGCTGCTACCCTCAAATTATTAAATCTTGAAGTGGGTCCCTCTGAAGGTTATTTGTATCATAGAATCATTTACGTTGAAAAAGACCTTTAAGATTATTGATTCCAAACACAAACTAATTTTTCATGTGCAGAAACACACAGGGAAATAAACACTAATATTACTAATCTGTTCAAACAGCAAGAAATCCTCCTGTTTCCCCCTCCCCCACGTGTAAAGCTGCAAAAATTAAATCCATAAGGGCATTTAAAAAGAATATCTTATTTAGGGAAGAAAACAAAAGTGACTGACACAGTTATTAGTCAATGCTGGTAAATAAATTTGCACGGCTTACAATGTTTACCCTGGAGTACAGCTGAAAGATCCATTCGTGCTGCATTAGAAACCCACCTCAATGACAAACTTCAGCTCCCCGCTCTAGCAAAGCTGATGTATTGACTAGACAGGTAGATATTAGGTGCTCCGACTGTCTGGATGCTATGGAAATCATGCCGCACGCATCTGACCGTTGTCAGCCGCAGAAGACAAGCGCCAGCCTCATTCTTATTCTAGCCAGGAAAAAGGCCTCGTCTGCATTAGCCTTTTTACTGAAAGGCTGCCATATTTGTCAGTTCAGACGCATGTAAGATAAGCTCTTTCCCCGTTATCTAATATTTCACCAGGCAGTGGAAACGAAGGATAAGCAGAACCTAATAGTCTATGTGGGCAGGAGATCTTGAATGCTGTCAAGCTCAGCGCAAGGCCTGGATGCCCTAGACAAGGGGAAGTTTACAGCAGAAGTTAATCACTTCATTTTAAAGAAAAACTCACAGGGATTTGGAGAAACGCTAGGACTTATCCGGGGTATGCAGCAAGCAAGGAGACAAGTGTAAAACATCTAGTGCAGCATTATACTCAGTGCCTTTCCCCCCTTATAATGTAGGTACTGCTTCGCTAAAATTGCAGTCCAGTCAAAGGAGATTAAAGAAGGCAGCTGGAAAACCTCTGCTTTTCCTAAGCAGCTGGATGAAACAGAAGGAGAGGAAGGGAGAAACAAAATGGAAAATGAAATTCTGCATTCTTGAAATGTCCTGGGCTAATCAGACCCTTGTACAGCAGCGAGCAGAGATGCCAAAAGTACCACTGTAGTCTGGTTTACCTGTACTACCCCACTCCAAAATTGCCCAAATCTAATGCAAAGTTGGTAACAACCTAGCAAAGAGATCAGAAAGGCTCTTTCTCAGTCACAGGGCTTCCTGGCAAGCATATATCTTAACTAGCTTTTCTGCTGCATAATGTGGATACAACAGTGCTAAGTGGATTCTGAATAAAATTAAGATAGCCTGTTTCAGAGCTCACAGAGTAAGTCTGGTTTAACAGCATGTCAGATAGACCATCTCAAATAGTAGTAAGTATACGGTCACACTACACCATTTTAATGTGCTGACATGAGAATCAGACCATATTTGCACCAAAGTGCAGCCCCAAGTATAAGCTCCCAACATTGTTTTTGCCCACTTTGAATGGTAAAGCTATGTCCAAACATTTTAGGGGGTTTTGTTGTTTTTTGGTTGTTTTTTTTTTATATCTGGCAAAAATTGAATGTTTTTGGGCATAACTTTTAGAAAGTGCCCCGCCAAAACGTAAGTGACAGCTGTTGAATAAAGTGTTATAACACACATTTGGGATGTGGCATCCAGCATCCCTCTGCTGCCTGTTCCAAATCCACTGCCCACACTTTAAACCACCATGTAAGTGACACAGTGAATTGTGTTCTGTGCATGGACTCCTAACATCCGCTTTGCACTTAATACCTCACATGGTCATGTCAACTCTGCACTTTAATACCTCATGTGGTCACCGGTAATAATTTTGATCCTCCCCACAGTCAACAACGCTTTGGCTGTCAATAGCAACAGTCCCAGGATAGCTGCTGTCAGCAGCACCACACTGCATGTGCCCGCACGTGACAGCAGCTCTGCCATGTCGCCCACCTGCTCCCATCGTGTGATGATGGGGAGTACAGAAAGTCACAAGAAACCTATTCCCAGGGAGTCAAGTGCTCCTTGACGTCAGCACTTGCTGTCCTCTTGGAGTAGGCCAATCGGGGGAAGATGCATGTGGCATGTGAGCCTGCAAGAATAACAAAGCCTAGCTTGCATCTAATTTTAGGCTTGGCAGCCTCAAGGATGTTTTGGGCTGTCTTTATCTTGGCTTTTCCAACTCCTCTTCCTTTAAGGTCATACCCTTAAAAGTTGTTGTGCTGCCTCTCACCCCAGGTCTCCTCCATTCCCCACATTAGCCCAGTCAGAAGGTGCAGCAGTGTGAAAGCCCTGATTCCCCAGAAAGCCTTAGTTTCAGTTAGCTGGCAGGACAGTCATCAGGCAAAAACCTACCAGCCTGCTGTCATAGGTGGGATAGAAAAGAGACAATCCCTTTTCCTTTATATCATCACCAGCTGGCTGCATGTCTTTCTGAATAGCCCATGTCCTCCAGTTGATCAGTTGATCAAGATCTTCTCTGCCTTGTCTCACATCAACCTTACAGTGTACTTTTTCTTCTTCTTCTTCTTCTTTTTTTTTTAATTGTGTACATTAATAATTTCATTGAAGATGATCCATTTCACATTACCAGGAAAGAAAAGGGAACAGGAAGGTGCCAGGAGCTGATGCCACATGGCCAAGATCCACTTGACCTTAAGAACTCCCCCATACCCCAAAGCCTGTCAACAGGACTCAGATACAAATTCCTCACACAGGAGGAAGATGCCATGGACTAGCTCTTTGCAGAAATTGCCAGGAGGTACATGCAGGATAATACCAGGTATTCTCCTGCTCTTAGCAAGCCACCGGCTCCCTGCTGCAGCATGTTGGAGGAGAAAAGTGATGCTGGATCACCAGCCCCACATGGGGGCTCAGCCCAAGGCTGGCCCAACCATCTAGGCATGGGCCTGCTCCAAGTGTCAGCTGCAAGGAGCATGCACAAAGCAGCAACACTGACAAACCTGTACTCCCAGCCTCAAAGTCCTGCAAAGGAGTGCTCTGTGTTTAGGAAGTGTAGCAATGCAAAATAGAGAGAAAGGCTATGGTAGGTTTCCAAAACAAATAAAACCCTGCACCACTTTAGAAAATTAACAGTGAAACAAAAATATTTTTTTTCACTGTTAATTTTCTAAAGTGGTGCAGGGTTTTATTTAAAAACTGAAAGAAAAAAAACATTGACCTAAAGGTACCCCTTCATCTTTTACAGTATTCTACCTCTGCTGGTGATTTCCAGCAACATCCACAGAAAGCAGCAGGTTACCCATCATAACACCAATGCTGGGTCCCAGTCCCAGGAGCACTGTACAACCTCCTGCCACCTCTGGTAGGGCTGAACAAAAATGCCAGCTTCTGGAGGAAAGTGTCCATTGTGTATGCCTCTTCCTTTAACTTCACATTCCAGCTGCCAGTCCAAAGCTTGCACAGAAATGAATGATCTTATTTTCTCTGCTTTTTTAATATTTCTTTTCCAGGGGGAGAGGGAAACCTTGATTAGATAGATGTGGCTACTTAAAAGCAGTCTCTAGCAAGTCCATTCTCCGATGAAACAACTGGGGCAGAATGGCTCTCTGTTAATGTTACATTTAGTCATTAAAAATGTGCATTTGTGATTCAAAAAGCTGCTAGAGGCAAAACACAAGAGAGAGATATATACTCAGATTTACTTTCAGTTTCCAGCCTGGGAGACTCAGTGAAACTAAAATTAACATCTCTACCTTTCATATGCATTTCTGGACAAACATACATTGAGTAATAACCACCACTGCTGTACACATTTGAATTCTCTTTCAGCAAATGTCTAAACGCCTTTTGAAAAACCTAAATAATTCAGCATCATGATAGTGGAAAGTGTGTTAAGACACTTTTATATACTACTGCATCTAGCTCTGGGGTACAGCACAGGAGATGTCATCTTAAAGGAACAACACATGATGGCTTTGGGTGGAAAACACAGCTAACAGATAAAAGGAAAAAAAATACTTGCACTGAACAGGAAAGCATCACTCAGGAATAATAGATAATTAAATAAAAATAATAACAGAAATAATACAAACTATACATTGGAATCTTTAACTATGAGTAACTACAAACACCTTGGTTTCACATTTAGCCCATGCTGGTTAAACTCCATCTTGGTTAAAATTAGTGCATTTTCACAACTTATTTGTATTACAGTAACATAAAGAACCTTAAATCAAGAATCACAACTACAGTAGCCCATGCATTGCATAGTTTAAAAAAAGACAGTCCTATGATCTTGAGGTCTGGAACCAAAACAAAAAAGATGAATTGCTTATGAAACAGGAGGTGAGATTAAGCTGTAAAATACTCACATCCACTATACAAAATTCTGACTATGCTTACCTCAACAGCTGCCTAGCAAAAAACAAAAACAAAAACCAGAACGGGGTGGGGGGGAAAAACAAACACCATCAACAAAAAAGCCAAACCCNNNNACAAACAGCATCAACAAAAAAACCAACCCCCCCCCCCCCCAAACACTCCAAGGAAAGCTTATTTAGGGCTTTAACAGCAAATCGTATTTCCCATAGATCAGGGGACCATTTACTGAATCACCTAGAGAGTTTTCAGTTGCTCTAGGACAATCTCCCACCAAACCACACAGAGTAAGTGCCAGACTATGGGGAGTTGCAGGAGAAGTTAGCAACCATTGTATTTTCTGTATTCCAAATGATTTCTATTCTCTGTTTTTCTGAGCAGTAAAAGAAACTGTAAAAACAAGGTCCAGATACTAACAGAAATAAAGCTGTTTCCTACTGTCCTATTACCTAATTTTAATATTTTTGGTATCTCAAAAAACAACAAACACTAAGAAATAACTGAAGGTTTAAAAAACCAAAAATACCAAGTAGAAGTAAATGAACTAGATAGACACAATTCTATCAGCTCTCCTTCACTACCAGCAGCTGGAAAAAGCAAATCTCAAAGCTGTCTCATTTTTGTTCTGTCACTCAAACTTTGGCTTGTTTCTAGGGTATGGAGACCAGAAACAGAAAACTATACCTGGTTTTCCTGTAACAGTTTGCAAATTTACAGCCCCTTTCAAATAACTTCTGGCAGATTCCACACCCCCCACACCCCCTCCCCCCAGGAATCATCGACAAACTAAGCTTCAATGTTAAAAAGTGGAAAAATAAATTAAGATGAGGGACTCTATGAAAATAAGAGAGTGAGATGGAGCAGGCAGCCACACAGGTGCTCAGGAATGATGATCTAACGGTCTCCTCTGATTTCACAGTTCAGGAGCTCCTGGCACACCACTGCCCTATCTGCAGCGTCTCCGTGCTGTAAAGAAAAGTCTCCATCTACAACTCATTTATTAAAAAGTGGCTCTTTAGGCTATCATAGTACAATAATTTACAGTGCTTAGATTCACTCTGTGCTTTGTTGCTGAGGAGTGCAGAAACAAGCTTACGGTTCTCCTACAGTGGTTTAAAAACACAGCGCAATTTCAAGGGCAGATCAAAGTTAGACTAATTATTTCCTTTCTGCATATCCTATAACTAAATGTAACACGTCACTAGGGAAGGGTGAAACAAAAGATGAATGTATTTACACACAGTAACAACAAACACCAAGAAACAAGGACATTACTTATATAATAAAAGGATGCATAAGGGAAAACATCAAAGCCTGTATCAAATATACAAACCCACAAATATATCACCAATGGTGCCTAAATAACTAGGGAGATGAACTGGCTACTCTCTTCTCCACACTTCATAGTAAACTTAACTGCTGAGGTGGTTAAATCCTTCAAGAACCTTTAGTACTACTGGTGATGAAGGTTTGAAAATTCTAGTATTGCCCATTTGAAGTTAATCCCAAGACTAAAAAAATACATTTCTTTTGTTTTCTGTTATTTAGAAACACTTGAGTTTACTCAGGCCATACCCTAAGATTTGGGCTGCAGTCAGGAAGGCAAGAATCATGCTTTACTGTAATTTTTTAATGAAACTTGACATTCTTATTTATATAGTTCCAGGAATCAGAGTTTTAAAATACTCTAACTGTCATGAGAACTGAAGAGTGGTCAAGAATATAATTTGCCTGTAGAAACTTGCAGAAACAAATAGCTTCTGCTCTGCATTAATTTTTCTCTAGGAAACCTCAGCAGGCATATTTTGCTTATGTTACTGTTCCTTTGTCCTTCTCCCAGGTTACTTCATCTGCTAGTTGAGAAATTTCAAGCTTTGGGGGAAAAAAAAAACTTAGTGTTTTGTCAATCTGTCATCAACTGCAAAAAGCAGTCTCCATGGCCTTTCCTTAGCATTCCTACTTCAACCACTGCTTCAAAGTACCAAAAGGTATGATGACCCCAGCATACAGTGACTCCTCCAGATAGGACACAATACACAATAGCATCTGTCAAGGCTTAGGCAACCGTCCAACTTCTGTCAAGACCCATTAAACTCTCCACGATTCAGGACAGCTTTTGGTATAGGAGCAGTACTGCTTCTTGTTTCTAGATCTTCCCAAGAAAACCATATTCTTAGACAGTATGTTTTTCTCACCTCAAAAGGTGAAAGAAGTTCACTGAAACAGGAGGAGAAAATGAAATGGGCCTTTTCAAGGCACAGAACTGGGGGCCTTCAGGAAAATCCCTCTTGAACCAAAAGGTGGCATACAGAGAAGATCCCTGAGCAGGACAGAGGTATGGCCACCACTGCATGGAGCATGGGGTCACCACCACCAGCTGAGCCTCTAGAAGGGGCAAAGTCTGCAATCCTGCATTAATAATACTTTTGATATTTACTCCTCTTTTCTTTCACTCCCAAAGCCTCGGGGAAGGTTGTTGCTTGGCTCATATCCAGGAAAGGTTGCAAGGATCAGGCGAAATGCAGAAGACTACAGCCTTGCATGCAGAGGTCTCAATGACACACCTAAGTTTCTACAGATAAAACCAGGAGCAATCGCAAACTCCTTCTTCATCTCTACACACAAATAAAGGGCCTTTTATTTCTTTGACAGTGCTCTTTATTTTTTTCAGTGTGTGCCCTTTACTGTTCTTTGACTAAGAGTACAGATACAGGCATTTCTCACCCACACAGTACTCAAATGACTTTCAAACCTTTGTGTTAGCTTGTCATTTCTTTGGTAGCTTTCACACCCCTATTGAAACAAAGCTTAGACAAACCCTAAAAACTAAGGATCTCTCCAGACATGTCTAGACTCTCAGTTCAACCAGGCACAATATTTTTGAACTCTCTAACCTTTATGGGAGGTGACCAAAGCCAGCTCAGACAGACTAAACTGACACACTGCCAGCTAATACCCTGAACACCTTAAAATGCAAATAACTCTAATCTTATTAAAAATGATGCAACTTGCTCTACCACAACAGCAAGAGGGGGAAGGGAAGCAAAAATTACCGTTGATAGCACAGGCTACAGTTCTCAGCAGAAAAACAAAACTGTAACATTTATGAATTACAGCCATTTGCAGTTAAAGGAGTAGAAGAACTGAGATTTGGTGGTTTGTTTTTTTTAAATCCATATTGAGCCTGGTAAAAGACTCTATGTAGGCTATGCGTGGGAGGTGAAGAACTGCTACCATCTCCCAAAGACATGACTAATACAAAATTTGGTAAGTCAGGATGACAATGCCAAGTCTTTCCTCATACTGTACAACTTGGATGAAAGCAACTATGTAGGAAGGTAGCTAGAACATGCCAGTGGAGGCTTATGCTGTACTCCACCACTATAAAAGAGGTATCTAACTAACTCAGATGGAGCAAACAATGTAGAAACAGCAAAAAAAAGTAGCTCTTTGAAAGCCAGAGCTGTCATTCTATCCTCCCTCCTACCTCCAGTGTGGGACAGCAGGAAACTCACACTCTATATAATGGAGGAGCTGAGCAGCTGTGAGTTCTACTTGGAAAAGGGATTGCACCACTGATGTGGTGAGCCTTGCACACCACCTGATTCAAATTGCCTAAAACCTGCTCAATTACAACCTGTTAAAGTACAGTCTTGATTTCTGAACATAAGGTAAATGAGGATTGGTGAAAAGCTCCTTATTCTGATGGCCTTCTGATGGCCTTCCAGTACCCTGGAAAATAATGCTGCCTTGGATATCCACATGCCCTTCCAGAAGAGAATTTCCAGATTCCTTCCAAAGATGTCCAAGTCCTGAATCTGGCCCTCAGTGGAAATGCCTCAAGTGAGGCTGCCCAACTTCAATATCATGATTGCTCACATTTCTAGAAATTTAATTAACTCCTTTTCCAGGAGCAGAAATGTATGGGCAGCCAGGGCTATCAAAGTATAAAAAAAGGACACTGATAATAAAACTGATTTCTATCATGTTGTATCAGTGGACAAGGTGTACTGCAGTACCACAAAAGCCTTTCAGCCATGCTAACAAGCAAAGGCACATGGAAGGAAGGACTGCTGGAGTCTTGGAAGCTATTTGCTGTGCTAATCTGCAACTGGTGTAGAGCAGCATGTACAGAAAGAGTGTGGCAACTTGACAGAAAGTGAGTAGCAAGCTGCTTCTCTTTTATTGGGACTTTGCTCAGCTGCATTGCCTTATGCAACCACCACAGGAGCAAATTTACCATGGAGGCAAGAGAAAAAAGAATGATTTATCTTAAGCCCTGTAGAGCTTAATTCTCAGTTTTGCAGAGTGCTGCTCCAAAGCACAGATCCTATCACCAGGAAGACCCACCAAAAAAAAACCCAACCTAATCATTCTATAAACACTAGGCCATCTTCAAACATAATCTGCCTCCAGATCATGGATTACCATTAAATTAGAACAAATCTCTTTTGAAGTGATATCTTGAAGTAAAANTTCTTACGTAAGGATCCAGCTAACCAGAACTGCAACTCCACTGAGAACATTGCATGGCTACTGCTAGTTCAGTACTACCAATCTCAGACTTTCATAGTCTCCAAATTACTGCTGAGTGTCTTTTAAGTCCACAAATAAGCCATTGTTCCTATTTACCATTCAGATTATTTTGCAGAACTTTTTCCTGCAGGATCTGAGCATTTATACGAAACATTCTGGATCTTTACGTTGGTTTTAGTCTCAGAATGAGTCGGCAAGCAAATCAGGAAATCTGAGTGAATAGTGGATCAATGGGACAGCAAGACAGGAGTTCCAGGATTTTCTTCACAGCCTTGCAGACTCCACAGAATTCAAACCCAGCTCAAATGGCAACAGTCTTGGAATAGGATAGTATAAAAAAGAGGAGGCCAGGCGCGCTTCCAGTTACAAGCTCCACCTTCAAATTGCTAGAAGGACTTAGGTCTATCATTCCAAGCCAATAACTTAAGACCCTTAGTGCAGAACTTCACCAAGGAAAGAATTTTGCTCACATCTTTTTGCTCCTCTTCTTTGGCTCCAGCCCCAGTACAGCACTGCTGACTGTCTAACTCCCATGATCTGACATGTAGAGACAGGAAATTGTAGAGGAACCACACTATTGGGAACAAAAGTGGTGCCAGCACAGCGACAAAGAAGCAAGAGATTACAGAACTCATCACCATAACCCCATCATCACCACCCCATTGACCATGCTCAGCAGACCCATGTGGACTGTCATCTGTTTGCCAAAGAAAAGGAAAAGATAATGAGAAAAAAAAAATTCTGAACACTGAAAGAGGAGTTGGGAAACTTTGTACCATTTCCCTTCACACCACTAGATCATTGAGGTTACTGAGTGCAAGGGAGGCATGGTAGATCAACCACAACTATTCTACATGGCACGAACCACTGCATGTCAAAAATACAGCATCAGAAAACTCACAGGGACCATTTAACAGTGCTTCCACTGCTAGCCCTGCACCTTTGAAACTTTCTAGGGATTGCAAAGTGAAAAGAAACCATAGTGATCACCAGATGAAGCAGAAGAGAGATCTGGGCACTCAGAGAACACCTGGTGTTACAGTACAAAATTTTCTTTCATCCATACAGGCTATTTTCTTGGCTCACCTTGCCAGCATCTGTGAAAGATACATAAGTCATTCTGATGCATACAGCACATCCTGCACCATTCACTGCCCATGAACTGGTACAGCCCTGCCCACAGCCACTGGAGGGGCCCTGGGAGGTGCCTTGTACAATGCTATGTCCAAAGCTGGGTCAGCAGTAGAGTCCAAATCAGGTTGCATTTTACATTCTGCTGATCAGATTGACTGTAAGAAATATCCTTTAACTCATCAGGACAAGGAAGGAACTCCACTAATTTAAATTAATTCACTTCTAAAGAGAAATTAAATTGGTATTGCTCAGGTCTATGTAAGGCTGCCA
>VYZS01000923.1:2551-22460 GCA_013400695.1 Neodrepanis coruscans | reverse complement strand
TTTGGTATTTTCAACTCAAATAAAATGATGCTCATTAGAAAAATGTTCATCTTGCATTATTTCAATGCTCAAAACTGCTGTTCCCTAAGCAGAACTGAAGTAGTAAACAGGGATATATTTTATTTTCGTATATATGTCTACATGTACAAGCACACTTGTTTTTTTTCCCCATACCACATATTCTGCCTTTAGGAGAGCAAGAAATGCAGCTTGGACAACTGCAGATGTTTAAGAATAAACCCTTACAATGCTTAAAGAAAAGGAAAGAAAGAAGTGAACTATGTTTGCTTAGTGTCTACGTATTTTATGCAGGTGGGTGCAAGAGCGCAATAGCTGTAATCCTCACTTTGCATTGTTGACCAAAAAAATTAAATAAAGAAAAGAATGAGACTTTCAGTGCAGCTGGGTCAGCCTGTACCATGGGACTTTTATCTGGCACTGGCATGGCCCAGCTGCACAAAGTATCTCATGCCAATGTCACAACCCAGCTACTACAAACGAGGGCTATTGCAGTGGCAGCAATATCCAGCAACAGTCTGTCGAGGCTGTGAATACGCAGCCCTGTCTTGTCCCCAGCCACCTGGAACCATGCCTGGCTGAGAAAAGTTCCTGCTCGCAGACTGGCACCAACTAAGATGTCAATGTTCCCAGAATTTATGACCCTCTACACTTTGTCTGCTTGCAGTAACCTTCCTCACAAAGTGGCATGAGATGGGCTGTGCCAGGCTCACCAGGGCAGAAACGCTTCCCCCACCCCACAAAAGCAACCCTATGTACCTGCATACCCAGCTCTGACAGCCATTCTTCTCCATGGCCTGCCATCATAAAACAAGCTACCTCCAGAGAAATACTCACAAGAAATTATTTAATATGATTTTTTTGTCTTACCAGAATCTGGGCTCCCAAAAACACACCCATAAAGGTTTCTGGACTGGCCTCTTAAAAAAGTGTATCACCACAGGAAAATGAAAATGCCATTTATTTAAATTTTTTCATGCCAGAAGTGAGAGGTAGGAGGTTGCAGAATGGATGTTCAGCAGCAAGGAATTAAGCAAACTAACAAAAACCACCCACAACAACAGTGCAGTAAGTTTTAAGAAAACTTAAATATAATACTTTTGACTCCAGAACTAGTCCTGCCAGCCAAATAGGAAAACTACAAGTTATGTTTGCAAATTTAGGCTTGGAAACCTAAGCTGGACTGTTCTGCCAACCCCACCAGGCCTTCTGGGTTCTTGCTGAAGCTTTCTGAATTTTAAGGAAAATTTAGGAACTTGGTGTCCTGGATATTTATGTGAATGATGGCGATGTCCGAAGAAAACATACGTTAGTTTTGGTGCACAGACAAGTGAGCAAGACTCAAGGACATGTTTATGAGAAAAATAACAGCAATAAAAACTGCTCTAGCCCATCAGGTGATGGAAAAACCAGCAAGAGCATTTAAGGAACTGCCACTGCCATGAAAATAATGAGATGTTGCAGACAGAGGAAAAGATGGGACATAATAAAAGTTCCAAGAGAACACTGTGCTATCAGGACTAACTCCAAGTTTCTACACCTGCAAAACTTCCTCACATGTTAACACTAAAGAGTGGATTTTGACTTAGGTTTCTAATACAGAACAAACAAACACAAGAATAAGTCATGTAGAAATTTTGAATTACCAAGTCCTTACCTTCTCAACTCTCCCCCAAGGACTTCAAGTCTAGTTTAAGCATAAAAGACATTTGAGGCATTGAGACTATTTTTTAATGGTGAACTATAATTTGGGGACAAAACAAAGACATCTAATTCTTCTGGAAAATACCTTTTGCCTTTTAAAATGGTAGCAAAAAATACTTGTTTGGGGTATGCACACACCCAGGAGACTGCTGTGTTCACAACATAAAAAACGTAACATATCTGACCATGCTGAGAAGTCAGGAACTGTCAATTGACCTCACTGTGACTGCACATGCAGCATTTTTCCTAAAGGCAAACTTCAAAGAATTTTCAGATACTAATTGGGAAGTATAAGGTTGGGGTTTTTTAGTTATGATGATTTATTATGATCCAGGAAGAATCAAATAATCTTTTCCTGGTCTGTTCTTGAATTTTAAACTTCATGAGATTAGGAAAAAAAAAAATCAAATCAGCCATTTTTTCCCTTCCCACAAGGGACTTTTTTCATGGGTTCTCTGAAAAATACTTATATTTAATCAAGTGTAGCCTTTCAACCAAACATTCCCTAGCATTAAGCTAGGGAAGAGAAAATGTTGTAATGTGTACAAATCCTTCCTCCACTAAATTGCTCAGCCTTCTGTGGGTTCAACTAGTAACAGTCTTGAGGACTTGAGGAACTGCAGAGTTGTTTAGTTCTGCAGAAACCAGCAAAACCAACAAAAAGCCCCATCCACACACATGCTGAAACACTTTAAACCTTCCCATATTCTTTTTCTCCTGTTACACATGTATGTTTGGTATCATCCTGATTTTTCTATGCAGAGAAATCTCAGAGTGTGTTCTCACACATATTCTTTCAGAATTTTTTTTCTGTTCTCCATATTTTTGGGGGAATATGTGATAAGGAGAGGATAACTCTTTACATCCACATGGAAATTGGACTCCAATTTTGATTTCTCCCATAGTGGTTGGAATCAATGACAATCTCAGTGAAAACAACTGAGTTATTCTTGTGGAAACTTCAGAGGGGGAAAAAAAGGCTATTGCTTCACTACAGAAATAGATCAGTGATGTATATTTATGCAGTGGCATTTTTCAACCGCGCACTAATAAGAACACTCAGCTCGAATATTCCATGAATTCCTTAAGATTCTGATGCCACTTCCTGGGACTAGCTCTTCATTAAATTTAATGATTCCTTAAAACAGAAAAGAGAAAATGTCAATACCACCTGCTAGTATGAGTGAAAGTTATCAAGGTATACCTGGACAAAAAATTATACTGGAAACTTCCATGATATTCAGTGGGATAATGGGTATTTTCTTACACATATGAACGGAGAAAAAAACCCAACATCTTTAAAGACAAATTGCTGTCTTCTCCTTACAGTCCTCCCAACCCCCATCCCAACCCAAAAATGCAGTTTACCAGAAGGAGCTCACAATGCTGCTCTGGCTGAGAAAGTACACTGAGAACTTCACAGCAAGACCAAAATAGCCTGAAAAGAGGAAATGGGTGGGGGTGAGGTTCTTTCTTCTGCTCACAAAGGACTTCACCAGCCGATATAGATCAAGTAAAAACAGTCCTGACATGCGGAGCGCACTTGGTGACAGTCCTCCCCTCTTTTCCCAGTCTGGTTTATTTTAAGATCACATCACAGGAAACTTGGCAGCTACACGTTTCCGAAAGTTGCCCCTGCCACTTCCACAAGTTCAAACCGTTTGTAAGGGTACAGCTCACAGCACCGAAAATTCTGAGAAGACAGAAAAGGTGCTGTCGAGCTACCAAAGGCAGGTCATTCAAAGAAAGAAGACAACAATTGATAATTAAATAAAGCTGAAAACACCCTCGCTTTTCAGTATCGTGTTACTGGTTTTCAAAGAAATACAATATTTACATGAGCCGTTCAAGTGCTGGTAGTACTTGTGATGGACACTGTGTGTCTCCTCAGTTAAAGATGTCCTCTGCATTGAGGCATTCAGTTGTGTGGGCTGTGTCCCCATCATTTTGTTACAGACTTTCTCTCACCTTCTTATCATATTTCCGGAAAACTTTAACACAAATTAAAAAAGGATAAGAGTGTGTGTATGTGTGTATGAGTTCCACAATGCAGACAAAGATTCAGGAACAAAGAACAATATGGTTGTTTCACATCAAACTTCAATTTTGATTCCCATTAAGCATTGAGTAGAAGGAATGTTAATGGCATGGTCTAATTACAGAAATGGATGATAATTAAAATATTAACAAAAAATGCAAAAACACATAAACATTGCCAGTACCTTTAACCCTGCATTATAAAATTATCCATATGTACAGAAACAGCAACAGGAGATTTTCTGAAACTAGGAAAATGAACAGCAAGTATAACTGAGTAAAATTCTTTTAAAAGCCCTATGTTTTTATTATTTCATAACCATATTTTTTACAAATGCTAAAGTTTCCTTATCTCCCTTGTTCAGAGGACTAAGTTTCTCAGTAAAATGAGCACAAAAAAATGGAGAAAAATATTCTGCAGGAGAAAGATATATGACTTAAGATCAATGGATTAAAACAGGCAAATAGATGTTTATCTCCCTTTCCGAAAGTAATTTTTTTCTGGATATGAGAAGACCATTCTCACCCGAAAGTCAATTTTAAGATACCTGTAAATAACTTCAAATTCAGGTCCTCAAGTTCAGTCTGTACACTAACATGCCAAAAAATCTTGAGTGGCAATCTAAAGCTATTAAAAAATGTCTGTGAAGAAAGAGGTGCAAGCCCTTGCCCCTTTATGATGTGTGACACAAAATACACAAAAGCTTTCGGAGAATTTCATGTGGTTGGTGTTTTTTATTTTAGTGACATCTGCTTCAAAAGGAAGGCCACCAGAGGACAGGCGTATCAGATCTCTTCTTGCAAAGCTCATTCACTGCTCCCATGCTGGATATCACTGCCCCCTCATGCGAGGGCTCTCTGTTCAGCCTCCACACACAGACAGATTAGCTTAAATTGCTGTAAATAACTCCTACTTGCTATTCTTGAGCCCTTTATTCCAGGCTACTCTATATTCTTAAACTGCACCTGAGTCACCTACATGTGTTAGCCTTGTTGCTCTGGGAAACTCGGGCTTTAGTAAACAGGTTAAGCAAATGAAAAGATTAGTCAGTACTGTCCTTCAGATGGATGCAAGATGAGATTACACTGAAAGCAAGTATATTAACAAAACTAAGAAAGAAAGGTTTCTAGAATCTTTGCACTAATCTACATAGCATGTACTGCACAAAAAGAAGCCACATGTAAATTTTATGCTTGAGACTCCTTGACCCTGGTATTGAAGACCATTACCAATACCACCAGATTCTTGGGCAATCCAGGATCTTGGGTTGCCATACAGACTAGATGATATGGATGTTATGAGCTCCCTGTGACTGAAATGACAGAAATTGGAAGGAACTGAGATTAGGGCGTCAACTAGATGATAAATTAGTTATGGAAGGCAGAATAGCACAATGTACTTACATTTACTACTCATCATGTGTTAATGTGTATTGCTACATCAAACTGCATGAAATTCAATACACTTAAATACTCTTTGCCACACAAAAGGAGAACTACGGCAAGTTAAAGCAAGCTCAATTAAGAATTAACGCTGACATTTAGGAAAGGCTCAAGATAACATTTCTTCATTCATTTTTCTGGGTTCCCTTCCCTCAAACAAACATGCTAGTGACACCAGGGCATGACAAGCCACCATCAGTTCAAATTCAAAGCTTACCAGGGACAAAAACATGAGGTGTGAGGCAACATGATCCAATAGCAATAGACAGGTAAGAAGTTTGGAAGCAATCCCGGTTCTTCCATTCTTCTCTGTACCTCTGTCACAAATAAGTCCAACCCTCATGCCTCCGTTTTCCACTGGCCATGAGTTAGGCCATAATAGTTATTTATTTATAGATATACAGACTTTATAGACAACTGTAGAAAAGTTCTAAACAAGAACTTTAAATTCTTATGTCCTAAAAATAATTGTTCACATGAAGTGAACAATTACAGCCTTAGTTTCTCCATGTTATATGGTCTTTCAGCACGAACACATTCAGGTTCTGGTAATTATGCCATCATTTCAATAGAGGTATCATTCATCATCTTGAATCATTAGCAAATCAGCATCCTCAGAACTAAGAAGGGCAAAGGAAAGCATAAAATGATTTCTCCCCTGAAAATTACTTGTTATGAACAACGGAGAAAATATCTTGGATGTTAATATGATCAAGCAGAACAAAAACTGGCTAGGTTTTCAGATTGAAGAACTGCAAACTGACAGAAAAATGTTTGATGCCAATAACGCAAACCTGTAACAGTTTTCTGATGCACTCCTTCAGCTGTCACACACAGAGCTGAAGAAGTTTTTCCAATTCAGTGGTATAAAAGAAAGGAAACCCCCACACTGCAGCAGCACAGCACCTACAAGTCCCTGCAGTGCTACATGTAGGCCACACACATTGTGTGGCCGTAACTAATTAAAGTTCTGGTGGACAATAAAGGCAAATGTTAAGTTGAGAACTAGGCACACCAAGATGTACCCACTGTCCTGAGCAGCAGCTGAAGGCAAGTGGCAAAGCCAAGAAAAAAAGGGCTGTGTCTACGCAGATGTAAAAGTCTACAAAAAAAGCCATAAGCATGACACATTCTTTGCCTTCAATATACAACACTCACTCCTAGTCTGTCCTTACTCCCAAGCCATGCAGAATACTATCTTACCTTCTGAGCTACCTCAACTGACACTTTTTTTTTAAATGCTGCACAGTAATTTCATACAGTGAAGCCACATTTTCAGAAGTTCTCAGCATCTAGAGACATTGAGCCTTGAAAGAGCTCAGCACTTGCATTTTCTGAATATGTAATGACATATCTACAGAAATGTCTTGTTCAAAAATCTAACCTTGGTAGTCTCTCTGGAGATTACATCAATACACACAATGAGAAGAGTTGCTGAAGCCCTCCCCCTCCTGTTAAAAAAGAAAAAAAAGAGATTTAAAATATTTTTCTAGTTTTTAATAACAACTAAGAGTTAAACCCCAAACCCTAAATCTCTACTGGAACTCAAGTGCCCCTTCACAGTAAGTGCCAGTGAAATTCTTGCAGGGATGCCACCAACTCTGTATGACTAACTTGTATGGTGCCTCTAACCTTCTGAGCCCCTCATGCAGCTCGAGGCACAGTCGCAGCCATGTAACACATCAGTCTAGTGTTCACACATGTACACTTTTTTTAAAAATAACAATGTTTCTATGGCTGAAACATGAGGTTGCTTTTCAAAGATGTCCATCACTCTGTTTCCTGTTCACTACTGAGGAATCTGTGGATCCTCATCATCTCCAAAACCAGGCCATAGAGACTTTAGCAATAAGGCAAGGCTCATTGAGGTGACATCTTCAAAAGTCAAAATCTTCCAAAACCAAACAATGGATCAGGGAAAGAACACAAGTTTTAACAAGTTTGCAATGTTAAAATCGTGTAGACAGAGATTCTCTGTCTACACAAAAACAACAAAAGAAAAAATCCTAAAAATCTGGCTAATTTTAATATATTAGCAGTCACATTTTAAAATGCAGCTTATTAGAGATATGTCTCAATGAAGTGAAGAATCTGTTCTGCAGCCAGAAAGGGTTTACCAAGAAGAAAACAGCCATTGTGGTAAATGATAAGGATTGTAGCATTCATCCCAGCAGCTCAGCCCCGGGTGTGTTGGCAGGCACTGCAGAGGGGCTAGAGAAGGGTGCCTGGGGCATTCCTGAGAGAAGGGGGAAGGCAGGTCTCTGAGAGACACCTGCATGAGAGGGCTCAGCTCTTGAAAGGGATGAGAAGCCAACCTGGTGAGCAGGAACGTACCGCACTGAGCAGGGACTGAAATGTTGAAACGTGATGCCAGCAGACAAGGAATGAAGAAGAAAAGCTGGCAAGCTAGGATAGATATCACCGGCATTTCGGATAGGTGACGTCTGTCCACTCCTCTTTAGCCTCCCGCTTGGATTACAGGATGTCGGGCTCCTGCTGACGGAAAATGGTCGGTGAAATCGGGTCCTCACTGCAGGCTCCACAACTTGGGAACCTTTTCAACCATTTTCCTTCAAATTCTCCGGATGGAGGAGAAGGCTGCTGAATTAGGCAGCTTTGAGGAGCTGGTTGGAAGGCTTCGGTTGGGAATAGGTGGGGTGTAAAGCAAGAGACCAAACAACTCCTTTAGTTATGAAATACCTACGTTTTAATAAAATAACTAATTAATTTATTAAACCGTACGAGGAGTCTGACTTATGCTTATTTACCGCCAACAGGTGATGGTTCAGCTCCCGCCCCCACCGCTCACCCCACCCTCCATCTCTTTCCCTGAACCCGGAAAACCGCTTTATTTCTTCCCGGCTGAATCAGAAGGGCAGGAGCGCGGAACACCCGCGGTGGCGAGAGCCGCTCCCCGGCCGGCGCCGGGGACACCTGCCGGCCACGGGCCACCGGAGCGCCCCGCAGCCTCGGCCCGGCCCCCGCCGGGGGTGGCTTTTTCTGGAAACATGACAGCCGGCCTCGGGGAGCCGGGAAGGCGGCGGGTACCCGGCAGGACGCGAAGGCGCGACTTGGCGACGGTCGTTAAGGGAGTGACAACAGAGCGATCAACAGAGGGGCTGGTGCGCGGGGAGGTGCGAGCCCCGGGTTTTTATAGCCGGCCCCCGATAGCCGCCAGCCCCGCTGGCCGCCGCGCACGGAAATAGCTGTGCCCGAGGAACGCGCGGCCATCCCTCCGCTGGCAGCCCACCGCGCACGGTTTATTTTTGAACAGCTCGAGCAAGATAAAACTTGAATCGAGGGGAGAGTGGTTGATTTACAGCCGCTTTAAGGGCAGTGTGTTTGGCTGCGGATGAGTGGAAAGGCTTTTCTGCACGGCTGGGAGCATTTCCCGTGACACCGCTGCCGGCAGAGAGGGGAGCGGGGACCTGGCATCCCACCCGCGCCCGTCCCGGCTGCAGAGCAGCCCTGGCCGTCCCGAGTTGGCAGCTCATTTTGCCCCACGGCCCGCACATCATCCCAACAGCATCTGGCCCTGCGTGGCAGGCACGGCTCGCCAGCCCTCTTACAAGAAGAGGGGGTAGGCATCTTGGGCCACAAAACTGTCTTTGGTCTTTCCATCCTCACTCCTGCAATTCAGTGCTGTGTCCACTCCGACAGCCCCTTCGCCTGATCGAATCGGCTCTTCTGGTCAAAGCCTCTGTACCTGGACAATGAGGATGCACAACAAAGCCCAGCTTGCTTAAGCTCATGCTGCCACACTGTACCTTAGAAAACAAGATTTGGAATCCCCTCATCAGAAAATTAATGTGCAGAGCTGCAGCAAAAGCCTTGACAATCAAACTTCTGTTCCAACAAAGCAGTAACAATAATCTCCTACACTGCTGTGGCAAGGCCCTGAGTCCTGTTACAGATACACCTCTTTTTTTTTTCCTCGTTGTTGAAAAGGAAATAAAAAATAATTAGGCACCTTTACTAAGCTTTCAAAAGTGCAAAAGATTGGGTACCTTTAACAAATAACAGTATTTTAGTGCAAATATAAACTTATCATAAGCTTCCTGAAGTACATGCAGCGTAAAGGCAGTATCACTGCAGAGAAGGTATCTGGTTTCAAGGGGATTTGCATTCTCATTGAATGCTGGACCAGGTCCAGACCAGCCGGAGGATAACCACCCTCTAACCTCCCTGCGGAGACTTACAGAGACGAGACTGAAGCAGTATCATTTCTGACAGAAATTAAACCCTGGCTACTGCACTGCTGGGAACACTACAGACAAGAAGGGGAAAAAAAAAAGGAATTGGAATTAAAACAATTCTGTGGAGCTCATTTAGGTAGTACTTTGCCAAAAGACCTGATATGGGAACACACTGTATATTTACGAAATAAAAAGTGCAAACGTCGGCTAGCATAAATTACAGTTTTAACAAATGGAATGTACAAATGTTAAAGCTAACCCATTATAGAACAGCTCAGTCACATGCCCAGGTTAACCAAGCTAAATAGTATGTTCAGTCAAATCATATATAAAACCACAGAGAGCATTCAAAAAATACAATTTGTTTAAATTTCCATCAGTTCATATTTCAGCACTACCATCTCAGAGGACAGGATATATAATTCCTATTGATATGTCTCCAAAGATTCAAAAACAAGTCACCTTAATGGAAGCTTATGAATATTAGGATATTGTATTACTGGTGCTGGGTACTTATTCAGTATTTCCTTCTTGATGTAATGCACCCAGGGACACAGATAAGAAAATCCCAGGATAGACTGATGAGCAGCTTCCAGGTATTCCCTATCTTGCCATACTTATTCTGTTGTAGTCTAGAAACCTATGAACAGCCACACAGCAAACTGGATGAGAAAAATGGTAAGCTAGCAAAAGCACAGGAGGCAGCACAGGAATGGGAGAAGAGTGACTGCACAAAGAAGCAACTGCTTGGTTTTGCCAATATGACCAATAAATGAGTAATATTCACATGTGTTCAGGGCCAGTGAGCGCTAAGGTTGTCCCAAAAGTAGCAGCATCTGAATCATGTTAGGCCTACAGAGATCCTTAGCTGTGGCTGGATTGTCTGTGAAAATACGTCTAGACTACAAGGAAATGTTATGTTTTAAAATGTCCCAGTTGGCTTGATTTAGCTGTAATAATGGCAACCCAAATTATAGATATGCCAAACCCAAATGACAGTCAGATATAAAATCATAACATTACAAAAACACTAGGTACAATTTATTTTTCAACTGATATCTTGATTTATACTTCTTTAAGTCACAGTTTAAAATACTTTTAATTAGAATCTTGTTTTTTCTGTTTTGTAGCATTTGTAGCAGAAATATTAAGATTGGCCTGAAGACTGTATGGACAGAAATGTCTGTCAGTAAAAGCAACAGGAAAGGCAATAGAGCAAAGTAATGGAAAAAAAACCAAATCATTTTGATAACCATGGGCACACTGACAGCATTCAAACAGGTAAGCACTGAGGAATGTGGTGTTTGCATCAGGACCAGGAAGCTTTTGCTCTAGGAAGCCCACCGCACAGATTAGCAGAAGACCAGTGCCCTGACAGGAGGAGGATAGCAGTGAGGTTACACCATGCTATATGTGTAATTTCTCTTCCTGTTCATCCAACAGGGAAGATGACTGAAGTCATGAAGACACAAAAGGCAAACCCAGGAAACAGCCTCTGAATAAAGATTCACCTAGGCTGAGGTAAGCAAGACTTGGAAGTGAAAGGACACACCATAATTATATGCTGGACTGCCAAAGGATAGAGAAAACCTACACCAAAAATAGGGCATCACAGATGCAGAAGTCAAGCAACACGGCAAGAAGTTGGTGGGCGTCCTCCAGGTACATAACTGATCCCAGCCAGATCACTTCTTGGACACACATCTCTGATCCCTCTTCTTAGAAGCATGGGGAATGAAAATGATAAGAGAACAAGCATGTGACCAATTGGGTTTTTTTTAAAATGGGTACCACCTTTGCTTTCCATAACATCTCGTTGAAGGTTTTTTTGTATGAATTTTTTTGTCCCTATGTGCTAACAAGTAAGGTGAGCTTCTCAGATAATCACAAGAACCTCAGAGTTGAAACTTGCAGAAAACTGTGGAATATGCAACAAAATCACAAGAACGAGCAGGAAATACTGCAAATAAAATATTTTAACACACTAGCACATAAAAAGGGCCAGCAGTGATAGAGAACCCCACTGCCATTTATTTTACCTAGTTAATGGTTATTAAAGTACAGTTTGCTCTATAAGAGTGTATTAAGAGTGTTTTCTAAAAAAAATCCTCACTTTCTTTCCTGTTCTTAAATGTCCTCTTGGCACATTTAAATGTGCTCCAGAAGAAGCTCCATCAGCAGTGCAAGTTTGACATGGTTAAGGGTCTGAATGTATGTTAATCATTTGCAAAAAGACAAAGTCTGCTGAAGAGAGAAGGGAAGGAATATATAGTAATTGTGGCCTGCCTCTAAGAATGGGACAGATTTACCAGAGGGAACAGTGCTTATAACATCAAAAGACCTGTCAGTGTTAGTGCTTTGCCATCACACGTCTGTGCGTGTTCTTTCTATGCCTTCACATCCACACAAATCTAGGAACATTTTCCCAGGAATGCAATTCTTCTGATACAGAATTCAGGAGGTAATGCAGTTTGCTATTAGTATTTGAGCCAAACATTAGGAAAGGAAAAAAGAAAAGAAAGGAACAGGGCAGTATTTTAGGGGAGACAACCTGAGGCTATTCTAGATGTGCAATTTCCTCACAGAATTAAAGCTAAGACTTATTTGAAAATAAATTGACATCTGTACTGAAATGAATTGCTGTCACAGATTTGGGGGGTGGGAGGGGGTCAGTGTCACATCACTACAGGTACCACTGAGTAACCACACTGTTAACACTGTACTGCGAATCCTCTCGGTACAAACTAGCTCTGAGACCTGGTCTGTTGTTTCTGCACAGGTACACTTGGTTCAGCAAACAGTTAACACCAGCACAGCCTCTAATACAGACACATCTATAGTTGTATAGAAGATTCTCTGTGATGCTGCTACACCTATTCCCACGTGGGGATACTCTGATACTGGACAGAGAACACCAGTACTGAAATCCAACCGTATCACATTATTTTCAAAATAATTTGTTGCTGCAGTGCTGCAGAGTGCTCACTTCTGAATGCTTGCTGCTGTTCAAGCACCAGTTGCTGTTTTCTGGGATTTATGACTGAAAAGATTAAAACCAAAGAAAACTAAAATAGATCTTCAAAAGATACTAATAGCTCCTTCAAACTAAGTCACATCCTAAACCTTACTATTATGGTAAAATATTCTTAAGGTAATAGATATGACTTTCTAAATTTAAGCATTTTCTACCAAAAACTAAATTCTAATTCATTATACAAATATCCAATATCCCAAACACAATCATCCATGAAAATCATAGCTAGGTGATCATTTGCCCCATTTGTACATATATTTAAAGAGCAGCTGAAAATTTTGGCCATTGTAAATGTATGTGCATGCCACTGTTTTGCAAACATAGTGCTAATGCCCTGGAAGCATTCAAATACCCAATGGCATCAGTGGGAATTGAGGGCTTTCAGTGTTTGGCAGAACTTAGCCCTTTTTACATCTGGATATAAACACATTTGCTTGCACATAGAGAGGTTTTGAATAAAACACAGATGGTGAACAGTAATTTCCTATTCACCTGGATATTCTCAGAGATTACTTTCCTGACTATAGTTTTAATGTTATAAATTAAGATTTGGTAGTTCATTTAAACATAGTTCATTTATTTACTAATAATTCTGGATTCTGGTTTTCAGCAAATGAAGAAAACATATTCCCAGACAGCAGACCAATATAATAACATTAACTCTCTCACATTATCTGATAACCTTTAAGGAAGCTTTACCTATTTATATCACGGCCATGAAAACATCCAAGAAACATATTAATTAATAGTGATAATAAAAAATAAAGCCTTCAGTCATGTGTTCCATTCAATCACTTACACCATATATTTTTAAGGTGAACAAAATACATTTGCAGTTTGCCGGGAAATTATTTTAAGGTCTTAGTATCCCTTAGAATCTCTTCTCACGTCTTTAGATGTCTGCCTTTCGCTTGCGCGGACTGAAATGTCTAGACATCCAAATTAAGGAGTGACCAATCACTGACAAACTGATCTCTCTGCGTACAAGGTCAGTGCTACAGAGGCACACGTGCTCACTCACACACACACACTCACACACACACACATACTGGCAGCAGGCACTGTGCAGGAGACCTTTATTTGTGCACAAAAATATTGATGTTGCTAAGAGATAGGCAAGTGGTCACTAGCCACAAGTCTTTGTGTTTGTTTTTCTGTTTATTACTGTGTCTTCTTTCCTGAGTAAACAATGCAATGGTGGTGATGCTGAGATAGAAGAACCTATCTAAATTAAAACAGGTATGGGACCCAGTTTATTATGTCTGCATGGTATTAACCTATTACTTTTTTTCCCTGATTTTGTTCTGTTAAGTCAGAAGGAAAAAATTTAGGAGAAACTTGAAAGTACGTATGTCCTGAATGGTCCCAATCATCCTACTTCAGTTAAACAATAAAACCAATTTATTTGCAAAGGTTCCTCTGCATCTTAAGCTGGCAGACATCAGATTTAAGGAAAATTTTTGATGTTAAAATAATGGCCCTGTATTAAATTCATGTGTCTAGTCACTGGAATAAGGGGCAACCTGAAAATAGTATCTCATGACACCACATAAGAAGTGTGGATGCACCTTCCTTATCTAAAAATTCCGTCCAGTTCCGTCCAGTTCCATTCAGTTCCAAAATTTGTTTCTATTTTAAAAAATCTTTTAAAAAATCCCCCCAAAACAAATGTGCACACACATACAGCTCTTTTGACTCATCCAAAATTGGAAAAACTATATCTTTGGTGGTACTAAGAGTAAGTTTCTGGAAACAAAACTGTTCATGGCCATGGTCCTGTTCGGAGTTTTCAAAGTAAACTGGCTTTCTTGACTTAAGGGAAGTCAGAGTATGGAGAAGCTGGGTTTCCTTAATCACCTCCCTTGGCTGGCTTTCAAGGCTTGTGGGGTGCCCCAGAAGTGCTGCAGACCCCCAGGCTTGTGAGCCGTCCTGCTCCAATGCAGCTTCCCAAGGGAGGTGCCCAGGTGAGATCCTGGAAAGCCCTACAAATGCAGGTCCCCAGGCTTCACTGCACTGTCTGCAAGCATGCTGGGAGGAACTCAGCCCAATCTCCTCCTGGAAGTTTACTGATTTCCTGAAATTTTTACAGTCAACATGGCAAACCATTAGATTGTATATGTGGGGTTTTTTCAACAGAAAAATATTTCATAGAGCTCAAATGAGGTCACTCTCCCCTTCACCTACAGGTACTGACACCTGGAACTATTACCTGCAGAGAACATATTAGGAAACTAGTGAGTGTATTTTGACTTTGATTTTATTGTAGCAGCAACATACAAAGATGATGACCAATGGCAACCTGCTGTGGCAAGCACAGCTTGAAGAACATTTCAGGACCTTTTATACCCTACAAGAACTGCAAAAGCCTGCCCAGCAATAAAAAGATGAAATTTAACTGGGAACTAATGTAAAACAGTAATTCAGGTAACTTGGTTTCAGTTTTGCTCTAGGTTACTACAGGTTCTGTAAAAAAATCACAAGGCAGGCATAAACTTCTGGTTTTAATTGTCATGTACATACAATGTCCCTGTTTTGGACAAAAGCAATTTTTTGCATTATTCTTGAGGTGCTTGCATGGCACTGGAAACAGACCATTCCTGCAGCAATTCCTGTGCTAACCCTTATGCATCCAATCAATATTTTACATTAAAACATTATTTCTGTAGATGTATGCTGGACAAACACTTTAGTTGTGGAGTGAGGAAAAAAAGAGAGAAATGAGGACATAAATAAAATGTTTTTCTCAGAAAAGCTGTATGCTAGAAATTTTCTTTTCTAACTAACAGACTTCTATTTGTAGGAAGAATGAGATGTTGCAAACAACAGGCTTTAATAGCAATGGAACTATACAGAAGGATCTGACTTGCCTTCAACTACAACATGCCTGCTCAGGCAATCAACACACACTGTCAAGAGCGCATAATCACAAACAAACTTATTTATGTTACTTCTTCTTCCACTTTTCTTAAAAAGCATTTTGCATCTCACTAAAATTCTAATTGTCCTACTGAAAGTTCACACTTCTGATTTTGCTTCTGCAGAGGAGAAAGCTTATTCACAAGCTTATTCACCTTTCAGGATGGAAAAATGACAAGGAAGAAAAGATCGAGTCTGACAAGTATGACTGGAAACTTGGATGTAAAGAATTCAAATATTTCAAAAGATGTCTTGATAGGTATATTCCCACCTCATTCCAAGCAAATAAGATTAGCACGTATTATTGAGAATTTTATGCCTCCGTAGAAGGCCCTAATTATATTTCACACTGCTCTGAAGATTCCTGTAATATACACACATCTTTAATGTGGAATTTTATACCCTATTTATAGTATATAGGCTCTTTTTGATATTATTACTTTTCTATGAAAGTTCCTTTGAAGTCAGGTAATTACCTTAAGCGAAATATTTAGCCTGTTGTGAGAACTGAACCATGAGATTTGTGTAGAACAAGTAAGTCATCATGTAGCCAAATATAAAGGTTCCTGAGCCACAAGTGGGTATGGAAACATTAATTAAGAAGACAAAGCCAAGAATGCATTTTAAAAGTAAATTAAAGTGCAAGCTGATAAATCCGTATAGTACAACACTTTGCTTCATCCATGTCCCTAAAAACTATTTGAGCTAAACACTAAAAGAGAGTAAAATAATTTCATTACTAGTTGTTATCCTTACTAAAGCCACAGACCTGTCCAGAATCAGGCTGTAACTGTGAAAAGCTCAGGAGAAGTTGTTGAGATGGCTAATAATGATCTGCAGTATCTTAACCCCAACCAGAAATGGCACATTATTAAAGACTTGTAAATCTCAATTCTTCCATACTAGATTGAAATGTGTCTATTTGCAAATCTCTTTAGTGGGATAAATCATAAAACCAAATCATGTATGGTTACCATATATCAGTGTACAAAGTTATGTCACTTTTATGCTACATTCTGATCTAGGACTGAGCCATGACCACTTGTATTTGGCAGCAGCGTTTTGAAGAGAAGTCACTTGTAGTGAGAAGCCACCAGCAGATTCCCCTCTTCACCTCCTCAGACACAGTTCCTTGAAAATACCTAAAAGTACAGGATGTTAAAACACCATGCCATATGGATCTGCAATTTGTCATGCAAACGTTATCCTTCATATGCAATGCATACTATAACACATGAAATCAAAACTTCAAGATGTAACAGAGCCATACGTACATGCGCCTACACTCACACACACACAAAAGGCAAGTCAGGACCACAAAACCAATTTATTATCATTTTTCACAGATGGAAAAAATTCACCTTGTCTACTGCATCCAGACAGGTTTTCCCAACTGCATGCACTCCAGTAATCTGAGAATTGAAACTGTTCTCTTATATTTTTTGCCTAAGTGAAAGTCTAGCTTCTTATTAAGAATGCTTAATAAAACTAACACACATTAAAAACAGTCAGCAGGGAGTGCTGCAATTAGATAATTGCACAGTGCTTCCCTCTGTGCCTACATGCAAATATTTTTCATCTTAGACGGACTTTCAGAAACTTCATCGCAGTGCTGCAGTAAGAGAGACCTCCTCCCTTTCTGTTCATGTGAAATATAAGGCCATTGATTGCTTGCTTACCAACATTACTTTACAGAATAAAACAAAGTTACGTGTAAATTGGCTAAAAAATGTAAAGTTCTCCACCCCACGTGGGATCTGATTACAACCTAACTTAAGACACTCATATTGTGGTTTCATTCCCCAAAATTTAGGGGTGGAGGAAAGACTAGGACTAAGAGGGCAGATGAGACACAGGTCCATAAAGATGTAAAAAGATGGAAGAAACACGTTTAACACGACAGAAGTATCTACATAGATTATATGAAACATTTTCCCTTACAGAATATAAAAATGCTATCAAATATGTTCTTTTCGGGAGGGGTGTAGAAATATTTGGACTAGTAAGAGCAATCATAGGTAAGGCAGGTGTAGAATTCCTCTCTATTGAGTTAGTCAGAAGCAAAATTTACTCTGATTGCTGTGGGATTCTCTCTATAAAGCCAAAGTGTAATGAATCTACAGAATGCTTCATCTTCTCAGTGTAATTTCTTCCCTCTGAGTGATGCTCAGTGGTTTATAGGAGGCACTCTTCCATCTTGTAAAACTGGCTGCACATAACTTTATGACAATGTCTGCAATTCTGTGTATCCATATTCTTCCTTCCAGAGTAACCTAGTGAAGGGATACAGCATTTACATGAAAGAAACCAAACTCTGAGGAGGAAATTTTAGGACAGAATAGGAGGAGGGGTCTGAATCACAGACCTACAGAAGGGCTGAGGTAAGGGAGTATTTCTGGAGGTCATCTTGTTCAATCCCGTCTGATCAAGCAGGACCAGCCAGAGCCAGTTGTTCATGCTGTGTCTGGCTCCTTCCAGCCTTTCTGTGGCAAGTGAGAGGCAGGAAGGGAATAAACGCTGTTCGAAGGGAATAATTGCAGCTGTCTCACCTCACCCCAAGGATGCTACAAGACACAGTCCTTTCCTAAGCCACTTCCAGAGAGTATCCTTTATGAAACATTCAACCTCTTAAGTCAGTGGCACTTGACTTAGGCTTTTCTGATACCATAGTTTGACAAAGGAGAATTCCATTTTGTCGGAGCTTTGTTCCCACTGCTGTAGTCTAGCCTTCAAGCATAGCAAAATGTCTTTACCAGAAGCGAGTATGCAAACAAACAAAAAAAGGCTGCAAAAATATTCAGTGTGAAGAAAAGCCACACCCAACATCTAGGTCTGTCCAAATCTGTCTTTTTAATGTTTTTAAATCCTCATGTTGCAGGTTTGTTGATTTATTAACTGAAAATTTGTCTGTGTGAGTCTCTTACATTTATTATGGTCTCTATAAAGATATTCCTTGCAAATGCCTTGAGGTCACACTTAAAACCATGGTGTGAACTATGCCAGACATCAAGTTTGTGAAAGAGCTTCTTCCAGGACCATGCGTGATGTCTGCCTCTCTGCACAGAGCAATTCAGAAATGAGGTGCAACTACAGCAGGCCTTTCTCTGACGCCTGGCAGCCACCATGTCTCCTCTCGGTCGCGGCTGATTCCCACAAGATGGCATGGCACAATTTAATCTGAGTTTAATCTCAGATTTTAAATGATGACTCCTTTACTGACGCAAAAGTCTGCCAGCACACTGCCTCGCTACACATCTCTCACGATTCACTTCTCTCACAGAATGTCTTTGCAATTTTCCCCCAATCAAAACATCACCGGTCTCTCCCTGCTGACAGCAGAGCACTGTTTCTTTGCAGCTCTTCTGCAAAACAAAGCTGAAATAACTTGGAAATAAAGGTAGTTTTTGGTTGTCTGATCTAATGGGAACACCACTCAGGCAGTGAAACATTGAAATGGGATGGAGTTGGAAATAAAAGGAAAATAAGACATTAATGAATAACATGATATGTATTTGGTTTAAAATTTTTCAGCTTTGATGGTTGCCAGTGCTACTAGTGTTTTGATGTAAATCAGTCTTGAAACAGACTTTGCTTAAATCTTTAGTAAGAAATTTAAACTGAAAGGGAAAATAACACTAGTTCATCAGTACAGCCCCTCAGTTTCACAAAATCTCCATTGTCAAGTTGGAAAAAGAATACTAAAATGACATTTCTTTTAGCCATGCATGAAGTTGGAGCGAAAAAACAACCTTTTGCCAAAAGGTAAAGAAAAGGTTTCCCTTTCACTGTCTTTACGGTTTCTACTACTTTTTCTGCTCAAGACGATATTTCAGCTGCCTATCTGGGAGCATTCTTCAGAGAAGCTCCCAAACTGGTGGATGTGTCCCTGCCTGTACATGGCTGGGGAGAAAACAGTTAAGTTCAGCAGCAAAGCGACAAGAGAGGCAGCAGCCTCTGGCAGCCATGGGAACAACAATTTCTACAGACTAGAGGCTGAAATTTCAGAGGGAAATAATCCCAACCGTCATAGCCAGGTCAGAGAGGGGCACCCTAATGGCACTGGCTTGAGTTTTAAGGCAAAACATTACTGTAGACTTGCGTGGACCTGACTTTACCATCCTCTGAAGGGCCATAATAATGACAGCCACATACCTGCGAGAGGTAATAAAGCAAAGCAGGAATTTTGCCTGCACGAAATGTAAACATCAAAACAGATGGCGCAGTTATGTTAATCAGTTAATGTTTGCAGAGTGCTTTGAAGATGCAAAGCACTGTAAAGGTACTAAATACTTACAGTCTTGTCTAGGCATCATCAAGCTCATTTTTAGATTGCAACCTTTTCAGGCCAAACAGAGCCTCTCTGTATATGGTTGCACTGTTCCTTCTGTAATGGGCTCCAATCTCAGACTGTATTTGCAAAAGACAAATAACAGAGGAGCAGCTCCTGGAGATGGAAAGCTCAAGCCAACATTTCCTGCTAAAGCAGCATGAAGTAGCGCAGCAGAAAATAGGGCTAAATGTCATCACAGAATCAAATGGAAGTCAGAATATACTATACCAG